>JAJOZX010011922.1:0-62500 GCA_023014485.1 Bathynomus jamesi | reverse complement strand
ATAACTATTATAACAATCAATTTTCCAAAACATAAAGGAGACATGAAAAACATTTGGACAACCATAAACAGTCTTCTCGGAAAACAAATTAAGAAAAATTCAATAGAGAAGTTAAATGTTGATAATAAAGAAATTACTGATGATACTGCTATTGCAGACTCTTTAAATGCACATTTTACTTCAATAGCGGATAAGCTTCGCTCACAATTAATAAATAATGATCATTCACCTCTAGAATATATGCCACCCAGCCCACTAAATTCATTTTCTTTTGTTAGCTACTTTTACTGAGGTCTGGAATATTATTGGTAAATTAAAAAATACAAACATAACATTCATAACATTCCTGTACCTGTACTGAAACTTGTTAAAGATAAGATATCTGTAACTTTGGTTAAAATTATCAATCACAGTATCTCCAAAGGGATATTCCCATCAATGCTAAAAGTTGGTTGAATAACGCCCCTTTTAAAAGGGGGTGATCCTGCACTAGCAACTAATTACCGGCCGGTGTGTTCATTATCTGTGTTCGGCAAAGCTTTTAAAAAAATTTTAGAAATTAGAATGCAGAGATATTTAGAATCCTACAATTTATTATCTCCAAATCAATATGGCTTCCGTAAAATAAAACAATGGAAATGGCTATTTTAATTCTTGTGGAAAATGCAAATATAGCTAAAGACAACAAAAAAATAATGATATCAATATTTATGGATTTGAGTAAGGCGTTTGATGTAATAGACCATAATATTCTACTTAATAAATTATATTGTTACGGCTTCAGAGGAGCAATCAGTGATTGGTTTAAAAGTTATTTGTCCAATACATATCATTTTGTATCAGTAAATAAGTTTTGCTCAACTAAAGCGCTTGTCAAACATGGTGTGCCACAGGGCCCAGTTCTGGTTTCACTGTTATTTTTATTATACGTGTACAGGGTGGGCCGTAAGTTTCCATACATAGGAAAAATTAAACGTTTGTTTTTATGTTTCAGATACCCTAAGAATATGCGTTTGACGTAAGATCTTGTTTACTGATGAAGCAAATTTTTACGTCAATGGAGAGGTTAATCGGCAAAACATACGTTATTGGAGTAATGCTAACCCTAACTGGCTGAGTCCGACGAAGATGCAAGGTGCCGGTAAAGTGATGGTGTGGGCCGGGATATGGGGTGACAGAATTATTGGACCAATTTTTGTCAGTGGAAATCTTAATGCCGAAAGGTATCTTAACATGTTGCAAGAAGAGATTTTCCCATCCCTGCTAAACGAGGAAGGTAACTTCCCAGTTTACTTCCAGCAAGATGGAGCTCCACCTCATTATGGTCTTCACGTGCGTCGGTATTTGGATCAGCAGCAGTTTCCGGATGCTTGGATTGGTCGGCGTGGTCCTGTGGAGTGGCCTCCCAGATCCCCAGATCTCACCCCCCTTGATTTCTATCTTTGGGGGCACTTGAAGGCCATGGTGTATCAGGAAAAGATACGAGACATAAATCATCTAAAGGAACGTATCACCAACGCCATTACAAGCATAACGTCAACTGTGCTAATGCGTGTTCATCAACAGTGGGGAACACGTATTGAAATGTGTTTTCAAAACAATGGCAACCATGTAGAGCATATTATATAAATAAAAATGGTTGTCCATAAAAAAATGTTTATTTTTCCTATGTATGGAAACTTACGGCCCACCCTGTATATACTGTAAATGACCTTCCACGTTCATCTGATATATCGTACTTAACTTCATAACGTTTGCAGATGATACAACTGTGTCCTTTTCTTGCAAAGATGTTAATTCAGCTAAGAATATATTTAAATCAGAATTTATCAGTGTAATGAAATGGTTGACCACCAATAAACTTTTTCCTAAATACTAGTAAAACAAATTTCATGATTTTTACTAATAAAAGAAATGTGTATCTTGATGAACTTAATGTTGATGAAATCGTTGTACAGGAGTGTACTGTAACAAAATTTCTTGGTGTAATGCTAGATAAGAATTTGTAATGGAGTGATCACATAAATTTTATCGCGGAAAAGATTTCAAGGAGCGTTGCTATAATGTTTAAACTTAGAAATGTAGTCCCTAAACAGGTTTTATTGACTCTGTATCGTACTCTTGTTCTTCCTTATATAACGTACTGCACCCTTGTTTGGGGAAACTTCGCTAACAACGCTTTAAACAGTATCTTTGTCATCCAAAAAAGAACTCTAGTGCATTATTTAAAGAGCTAATAAAACTACTAAAGCTCGATGATGTAATTAAAGTGGCACATTTTATTTTTATTTACGAGTGTAAGAACAAAATCACTAACTTACAATGGGTAAATAGATATTTGTAACTTATCAAGAAATCCACTCATATCAGGCCAGAAATAGATCAAAGCATGTTATACTTCAATTTAGATTGTCTTCATCTCAAAAATTACCCATTTTCATTGGATTGAAACTTTGGAATGATTTAAATGTTGATATAAAAAATATTGTGAATGTAAATTCATTTAAAACTAAGTTGAAATCTCGATTAATAATGGCATACTAGTAAAAATCTAGGATTAATGTACATTACCATTGTTTATTCATTTCTCGTGTGTAATCTAGGATTAAAGAGACATTACTTGTGATTGTTCAGTTCTTATCTCTCGTGTATAATATTGATTTCTTTGTATGATATTGGTATAATACCTTCAATAATGACCTTGTATTTGTTATATCGGCAATGATAATTTCAGCTTAATACATACATAATAATACTTATTATTATTAATAATACAAAAATCATAAATAACTATCTGTTTTATTTTTAATAAGAGCCCAGTAAAGCCTGAAGCTTAAGGGCCAAATTAAATAAAACAAATAGTCCAGCTTCACAATTATTTATGTCATTGCATATTGTAAGACCACTGTATTTATTTTATTATTAACAATTATTACAATTATTTCAATTCACTTCAAGTGGGAGACTCTTCAATTCGACGTAGCAACAACGGGTGATCACCCACGAAACACTCATTCTCCATAAGAGAAAAGTACACGCGAATAGGTACAGGAACCTTCCACTGATATTCCTCACCGGAAAGAGATTTTCTTTACTCTCGTTGGTGGCACAAAACCATGAAGTATGAATGACTGGATGTATCATTTGCTGCATAAACATCTTTTACGGTGGGAGACCCAAAATGAAACTCAGCGACATTCAAAGAGTTGGCAGAGACATACACACGGCAGACATCTAATTACAGAAAACACACACACACACTTCCCTGCTTTGTTAATATGTCTAAGAATAGAGTAGAATATTATTTTGTAGCAACACACAATTTCATAACGAACAAAACTTAATAAAAAAATGTATGGCATGCATCAGGTGAGTTAGAGTTGTGTTTCTGCTATCACAATTTCATTTCTCTCATCTTTCTCTTGATTGGCTGGATGCACGTGACGGGTGAGGTCATGGTATAAAAAACTTGATTTCTGTTCTTAATTCCTGTTTCCATCCCTTTCCTGTAGAAGCATATCATCACTTTGCCGGCGTGATGGTTTCGTGCGCACATGGGTGTAGACATGGAGAGTTTAACATTTGCCTGAAGTGGATCATGAGGGGTCTTTGTTGGACGAAACATCAGTAAATAGGGCTGTAAATATTTTGTATAAAATCAAAAACATATGTTCAGGATTTTGTGGTGATACCAAGTGGGTGATGTATATTATTGGTTAGTTTATACAACGGTGCTATCTAGTGTATGATTTCTGTGTGCATAGCGTGATTGTAGAGCAAGTTTACATATTATTCTCTTTCCTGTAAAATTTTCTTGGCTACTTTCCCAGGATCAAAGTATTTTCTTCAACCTTTTTTCGTATCCGCCTCTGGCGTGGAGGGAGCGGAGTGTGGGAAAAGAGCCTTATGCTTTTCTATCCGGTTTTCTACTACCTTTAGAATAGTTAAAAAATGAACAGGAACCTCTCCGAGTGGACCGAGAGGTCTTTCAGGCTTCCTCTTGTCCTTGTAACTTCTTGTAACTCTCTCTCTCGTCAAAAGAAGACTAGCTAGGATATTCCCAGATGAGCCGGGTGTACATGGCTGTGAGAGATTGAGAGCTCAAGAAGGCCGCTCTCACTTTCTAGAGGGAAATTCTAGCTAATTCTAAAGATGAGACCACGAGCCTGACCTTCGCGCAGTGAGAGACCGGCAAGCGGAACTACTTCAAGGTTGCAAGATATATATATATATAATATATATATATATATGTTACAGCCTTTTTACGAAATCGGCCGTTTTGCCAAAAGATCGGCCTTTTTGCAAATGGACCAAAAACCCGGCCTTTTTACATAATGGCATTAAATGCCAGGCCGCTTTACAAACAGGCCGGCATATCGGCCATTTTGCAAAATGATTGGTAATGCTGTCGGCCATTTTGCGAAACGGTAGAACTTCACATTGAAGTGGATAGTGATTGGCCGGTTAGGGTAACTGAATGCCCGGCTAGGTCAACTGTCCGCCCTTGACTATTGGTTAGGTTAAGGCGTCATATTTTCGTTAAAGAACGAAAATATCACGCCTTAACTTAACCAATCGTCAAGGGCGGACAGGTGACCTAACCGGGCATTCAATAATTTAAATTTCAATAATTTCAATAATTTCAATTGAACTGGATTGAATCTTTTAATTGGAGTTCTGCCTTTTCGCAAAATGGCAGACAGCATTACTAGTCATTTTGCAAAATGGCCAATATGCCGGCCTGTTTGCAAAGTGGCCTGGTATTTAATGCCATTATGCAAAAGGCCTGGTTTTTGGCACTTTTGCAAAAAGGCCGATCTTTTTTCAAAATGACCGATTTCGCAAAAAGGCCGTAACATATACTGTGTATATATATATATATATATATATATATAGGAATGGGAGCCCTGGCCTCCCATGTTTTTATCACTAAAATTTATGAAAGAGGATTTTATTGGTGGTATTAATTCTATCCGATCGTGACATGCCGAAGTCGGGCATCAACTAAAACCTTGCAATCTATTTTATTTATATAGCATATATTATAGACAATTTTGGGCCACCTCACTCTCCTTGACCACCAGCCGCCACTGATATATATATATATACGGTGTATATATATATATATATATATATATATATATATATATATATATATATTATATATATATAAGGAAAAAAAGGCTTGATTTGATAACTTTCGTTGGAAAATGTTTCCAAATTGAAAATATAAATTGCAATCTAATTTTTCTGAAAGGAATTTTTATTGAGAAATATTCACTATTTTCTGCGTATTATCAAGACAAAATTTGCAACCTCGTACGGCTATATTATATATATAATATATATATATATATATGGTAAAATATAGTCGTTCTGCCCTGTGTTGCGGTAACACTTGTTTCGATGGAAGTCCCTATAAAAGTTAATTAATAGAGAAAATCTAACAGTAAATTATCATTTGATAAGTGCTAGTACCTTTGTGAATATTTAGTGCGCGCAAAGTGATATTTTCTTAAGTGAAAAATGAAAATACAACATATAGCATAAAAAGTAAATCAAAGCAAATTATTCCTACTCTATTAGCTCCATCTGAAAAAAAATTAGGTGCCCATCCATACGATTCAAACAAGGTACTTTGTTTTTCCTCAAAATTCTTATAGCCATCCCACTATACCCACGCGGCAGCTCTCACGAGCACCAATCAGTGAACAGACACATCGCGTGCCATCTCCTATCCCCTGGAATAACGGAGGACATTCTCCATCACCCTCACCTCTATAGTCAAAAAGCGGTAGCTCGCTATCGCCCTCCGGGAAGGTAGCTGTATATCGGGACTACCAAACTATTATCGGGACCACCAAACTGCTCTCCCCCATTACCCCCACCCCTCCCCATTCACCCCACCCCCACCCTCCCCCATTGCCCCACCCCTCTCCCCTATTTGCCCCCACCCTTCCCCCCATTACCCGCAGGGGTGAAAGGGGCCGGCACCTTGCAACAATTGATCAACATTGCAATTGCATATATGCACTCGAACATTTTGTACCGTAGAAGATTGTGTAATTATACAGTGCTCTTCAACCTGGGTATCGTTTTCGAAGTACTTACATTCACTTGTAATAGATATTAAATAGCTCGTGCTCGGCCGCGAGTGACCTAGGACCGGGAAACTTGACAGAGCATATCGGAAGTTCATGGGCTATCAGTTGGTGGTGGTTGCAGAATTTTCCGATGTGCCGTTTAGTCTGTGCACGGTTCCGAAGAAAGCGGAGAGACACACAGACACACAGACACAGACACATTTTAGCTCAATAGTATATAGGATACCCGCACTTCCTACTCTCCTTCTTGAGGAAATATTTCGCTCACATACCTTCATATAATATTGTTTAAAATAGCACGGAAATGGGTGACTGATTTCTAGTTTTGCGACAATACAACGATGAATCGAGGGCAATTAGATGTGATCTTTTTCAATTTCTCTTTGATTTTAATTGGAAAATTGAAGACATCACTCTTATAGCGAATGTCAAACAACTAAGTGGCGTAAAATATTTTTTTGAAATATGCATAACGGAAATCAATTCATTTACGGTTTATAAAACAGAAAGAGATACTGAGGAAGCAGCGAAAGAAGGGAATATTAGTGATGAGCAGAAAGAAACGAGAAAGGAGACGAAGTAAAATGAAGTAGATACAAACATGTCACATATCGGAATACCGACATACAAAGAGGGCGAAAAAACTATTGTAACAAAAGCACTAACAGAAACATACGTTGGAGAACATCGAAATGAATAGAGTAAATAGCGTAAAAAAAGTTGGAAATCACGATATAGACTCGGGCTATCTCCGAAAAAGGAAATAAAACAAACAACATAAACAAAGAATGTGGAAAGAACTGTATGCGTATACTATGCCAAAGGTTTTTGCAGATATAATATAAGGAAGGACAGTGTATATTTGAGCACCCCACCATGTGCAGTTTCTCTTATAATTGCGGTCACTGTAAATTTGGTGGCAGCTGCAATTTTTTTTCATCCCACTATTTGTAAGCACTACGCAAGTACGTCTGCAAATATGGTAAGAAATGCTACTATCAGCACTTCCCAACAAACTCAAGGAACAATAGGAAAAACGGCAAGAAACCTATGAATACAAACCAACGAGCAAGTTTCCTCGATGTCGCAGACGCAATAACAGTACTAAGCTTCATTCAGCACATACAGTCAACACAGCTGAGAACCTCCTAGCCGCCGATCTGTTACCAAGTGAAAAACTACCAGAACAGGTAACTGGAAATGGAGCTTTCTTGAAGGACCATAGGAATACAAATCACGCGACATTGAAGGAAATTGAATTTGGAATACTCGAAGGACAACGCAAAACAGGAAGCATAAATACAATCCAAGCAAATATTCAAGGGCTAATACCGAACCACACGATAAACAAAGCTTTATACCTGCAAGGATTTATGGAAGAAACAAGGACTGACATTGCATGCCTCACAGAAACACATCTTAAAGACTGCCAAGGAAATTGTGAAAATTGTGAATACTGCACAGATAAAAAATAATAATAAAAGTTGATGGTTACAACATACTACGAGCTGACAGAACAGAAAGATGAAAAGCCAATAATAAGTGAATCAAACGGCTACGTGGAGCTCTTAGCAGTAAAAATTAAAAAACTTAACATGATAATAATAGTCATCTATACACCTCCAAACACTCCAACTGAAAAATTCTCTGAAGCCATTGCTGACATCTGAAATCTAATAAAGTCCTTAAACACCCCATCTCCGAGTATAATACTCTGCGGTGATTTTAACTTCCCATTCATAAACTACAAAAAGAATGGGAAGAAATGTGTATATATACACCAGGACAAGGGGGACACAAGAGAAGCCCAGGAGCAAGCAAAAATGTTCATAGCTCTAAAAAATTAATTTAACACAGATAACAGATAACACCAGAAAAAAATAACTGCTTGGATCTGGTATTCACAAACAACACCAACTTAATCAATGATATAAAAATAGCACCAACAATATCTCAGACCACAACATTATCGAGGTATCCACTAAATTTTAATCTAAACTTAAGACTATAAATTGGGAAGAAATCAGATCCCATATTGCACAAATAGAATGGAAAACAGTCTTAGACGATAAAACAACTGAAGAAATGCTAACTTTGGTAAAAAAAAAAAAAAAAAGACTGGAAATCTTTGAAAAATATGTTCCGAAAGTACAGCCAAAGTGAAAAAGGAACGATTTCGAGGAGCAAAACCGAACACTGTTCTGCAAGAGGAGAGTAGCCACGAAGTTAATTAAATGCACAGACGACAGCACCAAAACGTGATACAAGTAAAATTGGAAAGTATAGACAGGAAAATAGAAGCCCTAATTAAGGGCCATTCAGAGAGAGAAGAAGCGGTGAAAACAGTAGAAGATAACACAAAGTACTTCTACACCTTCGCGAAAAGAAAAACAAAACCGCGGACCACTATCCCACCCTCAAGGAAAGAAAAATAATGAGCTAACCGATGATCTAAAAGAAATATCTGAAATATTGAGAGCTCAGTATGACTCAGCTTCCAGTACCCCAAATAGAGACAAAGCAGTACAGTACCTGCCAAAATACTTTTTGAAGAGAAATTAAATAGAAACTGTATAATTGATTTGGAATTTACAAAGCTATAGGACAAGTAAAATCACATTCGCTGCAGGCCCGGACAAATGGAATGCCTTGTTGATTAAAAACTGTAAGAACGAAATAGCTACACCACTTTATTGGATATGGAGAAGATTCCTGAACACTGGGGAAATATCGAGCATACTAAAATGAGCAAACATTGTTCCTATATATAAAGAGGCGGGGACAGGTCTCAAGCAAAGAACCAGCACAGATTCCGATTAGGAAGATCGTGCCTATCACAACTAATAGAGCACTATAACACTACCATAGACGCACTTGAGAGCAATGATAACTACGATGTAATATACAGTATACGGATTTTGCTAAAGCATTCGATAAGTATAAGCATGACATAATAGCAAATAAAATGAAGCGCATGAGAATAACAGGCAAAATAGGGAAATGGATCTACAACTTCCTTACTGAACGGCAACAAGCCATACAAATCCAAATTCATCATCAGAATCGGAAGTACGCATCTCAGTCCCATAAGGAAAAGTATTAGCCCAACTCCTATTCATTGTGATGCTGACAGACATAGACAGTGAAGTAGACGACAACAGTATAATTACATCCTTTGCTGACGATACAAAGATCAACAGAAAATTTGGCGATGCAGAAGAGGTGGAAGGTCTACAGAGAGACACAGAATATACAAATAGTCAGAAGACAATAACATGAATTTTAACATCGAGAAATTTCAGTTCTTGAGATATGAAAGAAACGAAGAACTTAGACAGCATACTATGCTCCAGATAGACAGGAAATTTAGAGGAGCACGAAAGTAAAAGATTTAGGTGTAATAATGACCGATAATGCAAAATTTGAAACACAGAATCAGATAGTAATAAACAAAGCAAAAAGAGCCACGGGACAGAAGAAGGAACGAGGTGATGATTCCCCTGCTAAAAACACTGATCACACCGAAACTTTAATATTTTTCAGTCTTGACGTCCCCATAAAAAAAAAAGAAATTGATAAACTATAAGAAGTCCAAATGAATTTTACAGCCAAGATTGATGGCTACCAAGAACTCAACTACTGCGAAAGACTACGTAAATTAAATCTGTATTCACTGGAAAGAAGAAGAGAGAGATACACCATACTTTACATATGGAAAATGATCGAAAAACTGGTACCTAACCTCAAACTAACCCCAATTAACATCCAAACAACAGTGAAAAATAGGAAAAGTAGATTGTCTAGTGTTCCCAAAGAAAAGATCCGACAAGGGACACTCTCAACACTCAAAGAAAATAGCTTGGTTGTCAGAGGGCCAAGACTTTTTAACAGGCTTCCAAAGGATCTCGGGAAAGTCAAGGGGTCAAAGTTGAAATTTACAAAAGAAGATTGGATACCTGGCTCAGAACGGTGCCAGATGAGCCGGGTGTGCCTGGTTATGTGCGATGGAGATCGCAAGAAAGCAACTCGCTCCTCCATCAGTCCAGGCTTAGAGGTGGGGCCACCAGCTTGTTCAACTTCGTGTGAAGAGAGACCGACGCACAAAACTTTTACCAGGTTTACCAGGTTTACCAGGTTTATATATATATATATATATATGTGTGTGTGTGTGTGTGTGTGTGTGTGTGTGTGTGTTTGCGTGTTTGTTGTTTTGTGTACGCTTTTAAATTTTATGTTTTAAATATATTTAGAAAAGTTACCTTGTCTTTGCTGTCTAAAATATATTCACATTTTGCGTCTCAAGAAAATATTGTATTTTATATGAATATAAATAAGTAAAAGAGTAAAAAGGACACTCTTAATTTTAATTTTTTTTTTTCTCCTCGAAATAATTTCGAAATTTTTGTAAAAATATAAAGACGGAAGTTTTAAAGCATAAATTTTTGCATTAAATTTCTTTTTTTTAATTCGTATAATGGAAAGTAATTTTACTAAAATTAGAACAATAAACTTTATTTTAACTTTTTATATTTCTATTTACAATTCTAATTTATATATTAAAAAAAGATTTTACTTTTAAGTTTTCTTTCTCTGCTCTAATTTCTGCTCATTATTCTGTTGAAGAGTAGAATGGAGAACCTACGCTTCTCATAGTTTTTATAAGTTACAGTACGTGTGTGTGTGTGTGGGGGGGGGGGGTATGTGGGGGGGGGGGTGCCTATGTGTTTAAATGAGAGAGCCTTTTTGTAAGATACTCTTTTCAGTAAGAGAAATGTATTGAAAAAATGACAACAGATTATGTTCCTTCTTGCATTTTCTCGAAATGGCATCGTACTATAGATCTTATCATGACATACGTATGCAGTCACCCAAGGAAGTTCTGTGAAAACCCTGTATAAATATTAACATATATTATGTCTTATACATCAACGATTCGCCAGCGTCACCACGGTTCGAATCCCCGACCACAGTGACTTCAAATCGCTTACAACGAAACTGGGTTATTCGCTGAGCTGCGGGCACTGGCATTCACTGAGAATAGGTTAGTTTTTCTAATGATGAGTTAATTTTTGTACAAAAAATCGACGTACTCATCTACTGTAGGTTACTACCATTACTGTAAAGGAAACGGGAGTTTACCCTTAAAATGCATTCATTGTTCTTATGAAATTCAAATCCAAACAACTGTTATTTTCGCATCGTAAAAAGCGACTATATTTTGCCAACTCTTTCTTATTAAGATACGAACTGTACCAAAGGTTCAAAGGAATCACTATATAATAATTGTTAGGTAATTTTTCAGCTGAGGATGCCAATGGTATACCAGTCATCACGAATCTCAGGAATAAAATTTAATTCCTGCTACTTCCGCAACGAGTGTTCTCGCGCAAACACAAAATCTGAATTATAAACATTTAATGGACGTCTGTATGTGACTTTCTGACTGATCTTTCCATGGTAGTTTGATAAAAATAGTGTACATAACTTGCAAAAGATCGGCGCTACGCGCCGATTTTGCTAGATCTGCGGTGCTTGGACCTTCGACCCAAACCGAATTGTGGGCCTACGGCGTATTTTATTTTGAACATCAATAGCCCTTTATCTGGATATCGTTCCCATTCCTCTCACCTTGGGCCTCAGTAATTGGGGTGCCTGCGGCCCTCCAATTATTGGCGAACCAATTATTCGGTCAATAAAACTACAGAAAAGAACGCAGCCATGAAAATCTAAAACTTCACAAATCTTGATACGATGAATTCGGATGTGAAGCTCAAGATTTTCATGACTGCGTTCTTTTCTATAGTTTTATTGACCAAATAATTGAACCGACAGTAATTGGGGGGTCGCAGGCCCCCAATTACTGGGGGTTCAATTATTTGGTCAATAAAACTATAATCATGAAAATCTTAAGCTTCACAAATATTGACACAATGTGAAGCTCAAGATTTTCATTGCTGCGTTCTTTTCTATAGTTTTATTGCGGTGCTGGGGGCCCTCGAGCCCAGTAATTGGTGGTGGTTGGGGGGAGGGGCTGGTCACACATATATTTTCGTTCATTACTCATCATCCCCAGCCACCATACGAAGTTTGGTCGAAATCGGTTCAGAAACGTAAAAGTTTTTTCTGCGGACAGACAGGCAGACACATTTTTGCTAAATTATAATAGTAATGAAGCAGAGCGACCCGGCGTTGCCGGGGTGGATGTTGAACGCTATATATATGCCCGGTTAGGTAAACTGAATGCCCGGTTAGGTTAATTGAATGCCCAGTTAGGTCAACTGAATGGCCGATTAGGTTAATTAAATGGCCGGTTAGGTCAACTGAATGCCCGATTAGATTAATTGAATGCCCGGGTACGTTAATTGAATGCCCGGTTAGGTTAATTGTACACCCTTGACGATTGGTTAGGTTAAGTCATGATATTTTCGTTAAAGCCAACGAAAATATCACGACTTAACCTAACCAATCGTCAAGGGCGTAGAGATGACCTAACCTGGCATTCAATGAACCTAACCGGGTATTCAATAATTTTACCATAGGTTTCGTAATGATCTTGATGACGTCATTTAATGTTTTAAAATTAATTATTTAATTTATTAACACCCACGTGCAAACCTCGGGACCTAATCAATATGTGTGTGAAGTTTCATGTTTGTAACTGCTTCCATTTTGGAGTTATGGCTGATGGCTGGAACACACGCACACACACACACACACACACACACACACACGTATTTTTATTATTATTATTACTAGGTGAGGTACCCGGCGTTGCCCAGGTTAAGGTTAGGTACCCCCCGGGTACCTAAACCCCCCTTTATTCAACTTAGGAGCTAACCCCGTCCCCCATTACCCCCCCCCTCCCCATTACCCCCACCCTTTACCATTACTTCCGGATAAATTTCACAAACAGACAAACAGACAGGCTAAACTACAGAAAGAACGCAGCCGTGAAAATTTTGAGCTTCACATGTGTCAAGATTTCTGAATCTGAATAGATATCCCCCAAAACTCCCCTGACCAAATAATTGAACTCCCAATTACTGTTGGTTCAATTATTTGGTCAATAAAACTATAGAAAAGAACACAGTCATGAAAATCTTGAGCTCACATTGCCGCCCGTAATTTCTGAAAGTGTGACGGACGGACAGACAGACAGACAGACAGACGGACGGACAGCTCTCTTATTATAGTATAGATTATTATTATAGATAAACAATAGACTGGTACAAATTTATAACCGAAAGACTTCCGAAAAATCAACAATTTTTGATAAAGAAAAGGGGAAAATTGGTTTTGTAGGCCTAGTGGGTCCGAAATTTTCATAAAATGGAAAATAATTGCTATTTTCTTACTTACAGCGACAGGCATAATGATATTAGGATACCTAATAGAAATTTTGTAATATTTTAAAGTGGGGAAAATAAATAATTTTCTAAAAATGATCTTCAACTATAAAAGCGCATCTAATCAGATAACTTAATTAACGTATTTCTATGACAACTAAAAAAATAGAATGATAAATCAATATCCTATCAAATTGTTTGTGTATACGTAAAATTATTTGTACAAAAGCCACAGTAATAAAACGCACAAAAGTCACGGTAAATAATTTCGAGTGTGGCTCGTTTAACTTTAAACTCGTGTTTATTTAAATTGCCCGTTTTAATTATGTAATTTTTTGTATTGAATCGATAAAGAAATCTTTTGTGAATCGAAAAATGTTAAAATTATAACAAATATCAAAATATTTTGTATAAAAATCATTGAATTTTAAAAATGCATGTTTGTTTTGTTTTTTGCAAAAAGTTCTTTATGAATTTTAAAAATATATACTTTTTTTAAATTGAATCGATAAATAAATCTTTTGTGAATCGAATGATATTAAATGTTTAGTAAATATTGACTATTTTGTGCCAAAATTATGATTTAAAAATGAAAAAT
This sequence comes from Bathynomus jamesi, assembly GCA_023014485.1. NCBI lineage: Eukaryota > Metazoa > Arthropoda > Malacostraca > Isopoda > Cirolanidae > Bathynomus > Bathynomus jamesi. Next base: position 48,452 of record JAJOZX010011922.1, on the reverse strand, counting down.
TAAAAAAATGCGTGTGCAGGCATGGGAAGAACTGTACCCCTAAAAGGGGGGAAGGAATTTGTTAGGGAATTTTTTTTAGCATGGGCATTGCACAATAAAAAGACGCATCGAATGGTGAAAACCGCATTGTTCTACACCAATTGTAGCGACCTGTAGGTGTGCGCAAAGAAACTGTTATACATATATATATATAAGGCTTCATTCTGAAATAGTATATTAGACTAGCAAAAGGTCGGCGCTACGCGCCGATTTTGCTAGATCTGCGGTGCTTCGGCTGAATTGTGGGCCTACGGCGTATTTTATTTTGAACATCAGTAGCCCTTTATCTGGATATCATTCCTATTCCTCTCACCTTGGGCCTCAGTAATTGGGGTGCCTGCGGCCTTCCAGTTACTGGCAAACCAATTATTCATTCAATAAAACTACAGAAAAGAACGCAGCCATGAAAATCTAAAGTTCACAAATCTTAATACGGGCAAACCAATTATTCATTCAATAAAACCACAGAAAAGAACGCAGCCATGAAAATCTAAAGCTTCACAAATCTTAATACAATGAACTCGGATTTGAAGCCTAAGATTTTCATGACTGCGTTCATTTCTATAGTTTTATTGACCAAATAACTGAACCGACAGTAATTGGGGGCCCTGCGGCATGCCAAATCATAGTTTTCATTGTTTCGAGTGCATCAATAATATTGTTATAGTGTTCCATTAGTTGTGATAAGCATGATCTTCCTGACCGGAATCGATGTTGGTTATCATTTTTTTTCTGAGTTTCCCCATTAACCCACCCCCTCCCCATTACCCCACCCCTCTCCCCCAATACCCCCTCCCCCACCCTCTCCCCCATTTACCCCACCAATTTTTTTTTCTGAGTTTCCCCATTAACCCCACCCCCTCCCCCATTACCCCACCCCTCTCCCCCAATACCCCCACCCCTCTCCCCCATTTACCCCCACCCTTCCCCCATTACCCCCAAGGGGGGAAGGGGGCTGGCACCTTGCAAAGGATTTACTTTAATTTTTTTTTTGGTTACATATATATATCACATCTATTTTTCTGAGTTTCCCCATTAACCCCACCCCCTCCCCCATTACCCCACCCCTCCCCCATTTTGTGCCAAAATTCTGATTAAAAATGAAGAAATGGGAAGAACTGTACCCCTAAAAGGGGGGGGGCAGGATTTATGTTCGGGAATTTTTTTTTAGCATGGGCACTACACAATAAAAAGACGCATCGAATGGTGAAAACCGCGTTGTTCTACACCAATTGTAGCGACCTGTAGGTGTGCGCAAAAAAACTGTTACATATATATATAAGGCTTCATTTCTGAAATAGTATATTAGATTAAGCATTTATATGTTGTGTAAAAAGAACACCTTTTTATTACTGAGGCCACATATGGTGTACAACTTATACGTGGGAGTTATACATTTCAAATAAATAAAGAGACGTCCTTTTTTACATCTAAAAAAGGATTAATATTGAGCAAGCGAAATCATGAGTGAAGAATAAAATTTTCTTCTTATAATTATCATATACAGTATTTATATACAGAGAGAGAGAGAGAGAGAGAAGAGAGAGAGAGAGAGAGAGAGAAGAAGAGAGAGAGAGAGAGAGAGAGAGAGAGAGACGGGTGTCTGCGACTTCTTTGTTTCAGCGAAACCTCTGTATTAATAACATTTCTATAAAACTTTTTTCTCAATGTTTCATAGTAACTTATTCCCAAAGATGTTACTCCAATAATTTCAATATTCTATTTTTCAGTCCAATCCCAGAATTCGTAGTAAGAGGTCTCACCCCAGGAATGGGTGTCACTCTCAAAGTGAGTGCCGGAAACTACCGTGGGAACAGTACGCAAATAAAACTTGAAGCAAATATAATGAAAGTTGCTGAGAAAAGAATGGGTAATTATATTTGTGTGAATTTTTATATAATATTTTTGTATTTTTTTAATTGTAATGTTCCTATAGTTTTTTGGTCCTATTTTATATCATCATTAATTTTAATGCATGATTCTATTTTACCTGAATTGGGGATTTGAAAGGTATGGTTTTAGTGACGTTTGGATGATCTGCTTTACATTTTTCACAATACTATCTACTGACTTCGCACAATCTAGATAAGAATATTATCTAAAACTATCTGGGGGGGGGGTGAACTGGGAGGGGCGGGTATGTTACTAAATCCTTTCCTGGTTCTCCCTTAATGTGTATACTAAATTTGATGCAGAGTACTATAGCCGTTAAGGCGTGTATGAACGAATATAAAACATCAGACATTAACATCATCTCCTACAGGGTGATCCATTTAAAACCGTACTCAAATTAAAAGGTATACGGTTTAATAGTACGGTTTTAAATGGATCACCCGGTACATATATAAAAAAAAGATATTTCCGGTGAAATAAATTTATTTTAAGAAAAATAAATCAGACGACCCTATTCTCCTTTTTCATTTTTTAGGTTTTAATACCAAGTTTATTTTTACAAGCTACTATTAGCCCGTTTCCAGTATCAATAAAACCTGGAACGGAGAAAACTATTTTGTAAATGTTTAGCATTTGATTTTGCCATATTCAATACAGTGCAACACTGAAATTTACCATTTTCACGGTTATCCCAATTTGGCAGAAATAGTGATGTGGAAGCCTGGAAGGAAATTGAACCTCGGAGATTTCTGTTTAAATTTATAACGAAGTTCGTTGCCAACTCATTTAACTTCTGTCAAAACTTTTAAAAGGCACAATTTCAAATTATTTACAAAAACATAATAATTGCGGTACTACAGTAAATTACTGCATTAAATTGTATTAAATTACGTACTTTTGTTACTTTTGCACGCTATTTTTTGTTATAAATATCTTTCACATTTAGATGACCATTTTTCTCTTTCATTCTTGATGATAATAATAATAATAATAATAATAATGAAGATAAAAAATATTTTCCTTTTTTTATGTAGAAATAGAAAATGGAATTTCTTCAGAAAGGTTCTTTCGCCTCAAATCTATATAATTGCAAAATATTTTTTCTTAAGTGCTAAAAATACATTTTTCTTATACAGAAAAAAAAGTTTTATCTTTTAGTAAGCAAATTACGAGGAAAATTTTGCACTATGAAATAAATTTTTTTAGTGGTGTACAGGGTGTTTATAAAGTCCCTATCTATTTCAGTGAAAATATAGACGTTTTATTTGATAAAGCCTCATGCAAAGAAATCCAAGGGCGTTAGGTCAGGAGATCGAGCCGCCCAGGGCCTGTTGCCTCCACGTCCGATCCACCGAGTTGGAAATCGTTCATTTAGGTACTCCCGAACAATGTTTGCGTAATGACAAGGTGCCCCATCTTGTTGAAAGACGACGGTGTTTAAAATGCCGTCTGAATGAAGCTGGGACATTTACGTACTCGTATCGTAACAGCAGTTACAAAAATAAGACCTGTCATGCTCCAAAATGTGTTCCGCAATGCTGCTGACAGATTTGAACTCTGTAGAGATACTGATGGTGCTCATGTAGAATCATATTGCTTAAGTATTCATTAAATGTATGCCTTCTATTATATTGTTATTGAATCTTACCCTTTTTGCTACGTTTTCACTGAAATAGATAGGGACTTTATAAACACCCTGTATAAGAACTGGTGGTAAGTAGGACTTTAATTCTGTATGATTATTTAAACAGCTAAATATAGTTTGCGATTTACTCTTTCAGTATACAGGGTGTCCCAAAAGTCTCCATACATAGGGAAAATTAGCACTTTTTAGCAAAATGTAACTTTATTTACAAAACATTCTCTACATGATTGCCATTTCTTTGTAAACACACACGGATGCGTCTCTCCAACTCATGGTGAACTCGTGTTAACACATTTGGTGTTATGGACGTAATGTACCAGGAAAAGATACAGAACATGGATAGCCTAAAGGAACGCATTCGAAGTGCAATTACGTCCATAACACCAAATGTGTTAACACGAGTTCACCATGAGTGGGAGAGACGCATCTGTGTGTGTTTACAAAGAAATGGCAATCATGTAGAGAATGTTTTGTAAATAAAGTTACATTTTGCTAAAAAGTGCTAATTTTCCCTATGTATGGAGACTTTTGGGACACCCTGTATATTTAAGCGGAAACCTTGAAGTAGCCTCTGAAATATTTATTACCAAACCACAATAGTAAAGTTTATTTTTCTTTTAGGCGGAGCTCTCCAAACTTTGGTTCAGTAAAATTTTACAAAATGCGAGTAAACAAAGTTTAATTTTATTCTTTGTGATGCAAATTTTGAAGTTTTTGTCCAACGACGTTTACTTTGCTTCATGTAACAAATAAAACTTAATTATTTAAGTCATGATGATAATTTTTAGAGAGGAAGCTGAAAATAATGATTAAAGTACACCTTTTTCCTTGCCTTTATTTTCTCTTTTCTTTATATTAATTCACAAGAATAGTGATTCGTGTAAGCTCAACAATTAATAAAATATTTGGAACCAATATAAGATAAATTAAAAATATATAAAGTAATTTGAAAATTAAAATGACAAAGTTTTTAGCACAGTTTTTTAAAGTTTATATTTATACAAGGGGTTAAAAATTTTTAAAATTTACGCTTTGGAGCGGTAATGATAAGGTTAGGAATGACGCACAGCCGCGGGTTTCTCAAAAATGAAAGGTTGGTTGTTGATGGAGTTATCCATAAACTGTTAAATTTCTGATAGTCTCGTTAAATTTGGGGAGGGTAAAAACTGTCTTAGAGTTGGATTAATGAATGTGAAGAGAACTTTAATTGGTCAATGTAAGTGTTAGAAAAATCTAGAAAAGCTTTGTTGTCCTAAAGCGATATGATGACGAAGTTGATTAATGCAGTATTGCTTTTATATATTAGTTTAAGGTGTATATATCTATCTCATAAGTGTAAGATTAGTGAAAAATTTTCATTTATGGCAGAGCCAGCACTTTCGTCTATTGTGGCATCAATTTTAGACGCCGGCAGCGCCCCTCCTACTCCTTTGCTGAAAGTGGTACAGTTAGGGTGTGGTTATATAGAGAGCTCCCTTGCAATTTAGTTTTTGATAGTCTAAACTCTAAATACTTACATGATTATTACATCGTGCAAGGGTGGAAGTTTGACTGTGTAGTTGTTGTTGTTGTTGTTTAGCCGATCAGCCCACCCTGATCGAGCAAGCCGGCACGCAGGTAACCGATCGCCCTCTCCGGAGTGGACCAGAGGTTCAGCGCACTCGTGATGTTGTGTTGTGTTCGTTGTTGTGCTAGAGCGGTACAGTCCGTCATAATGTGTTCAATTGTTTGTGGTGTGTCTTGGCACAGGTGGCAGGTGTCGTCTATGGAGTTGTCTAGTCTGTGTTTATATGTCCATAAGTTGGGGTGATGTCCACATCGGAATCGTGCTAAGTTAACTCGATCCGATCTGCTCAGGCTGATCTCTGACCTGTTAATGGGCGGCGGCTTCGCACCTAGGACCGCATTCGGACCGAGTCGTGTCAGTGCTTTGTGGGTTAGGTGTGTGTGTATGTGTTTTCTGTACTGTGTGATGTCTGTGGGGCGTGGTATGGAATGGAGTATTTGGTTATAATGTCTCTCTGGTGTTACCTTAATGGTGCGAGGTGTTGGTGCATGATTGTACATGTAGTGGCAAGGGTGTTGTGGGTTAGTTGTCGCTGCTGCCATGAATTGTGTTCCCCTCATGTCTAAATGTTCCCTAACTTTTAGTATTTTTGTTTCTGTGTGCAGGTGTTCTATTGGTGTTGTTTGAGTGCATCCTGTAATGATACGAAGTGCGTTGTTTTGTATTGTTTGTAAGGTGTTTATGTGTGTGTTTGAGATAATGGGTGCCCAGCATGGGCTAGCATAGTCCATAACTGAGCGAATATATTGTTTGTAGATGAGTGATGTTGTTTCCTGCTGGTGTCCAAAGTTTGTGCCTGTTAGTACCCTAAGCGTGTTAAGTCTTGACGTACATTTGTTTTTAATGTCCTGAATGTGGTTTGCAAAAGATAATGATGTGTTGTATGTGACACCTAGTATTTTGGTTCTGTGAGTGTGTGGAATGTTGATGTTGTTTAGTGTAAGTTGTGGAATTACCTGGTGTTCTTTTGTGTTGCTTGTAAGCAAGGTGATGGTTGATTTTGTGGGCGCTAATTTGAGTCTATTGTGTGTGAGCCAGTCTTGTATACTGTTTATGTATGTTTGTAGGTTATTTGTAGCGGTGTCGATGTTGTTGTGGGTGGATGTTAGAGTGATATCATCTGCATATGATGATAAGGTAAGCTTGTTATCTATGGGTGTTGGAATGTCATGCATGTATAAGTTGAAGAGTGTTGGTGAGAGAACAGAGCCTTGAGGGACCCCGTTCGGAAAAAGCTTGTTTTTGGATGACTTGCCATTAAATGTGACATGTGAGTATCTTCCTGAGAGATAGTTGCTCAGCCACCTTTTGGTGTTATTGTGCATGTTTGTGTTGAGTATTTTGTTTATGAGAGGGAAGCGTGGGATAGCATCAAATGCTTTACTAATGTCTATTGTTGCTAATAGTGTACGTTGAGCTGGTCTTCTAGAGTTGATGCCATCCATGATGTGCTGCGTCAGGTTAGTGAGTAATGTCGTGGTTGAGTGGTGAGGTCTGAATCCATGTTGAGTAGGCGATAGTGGTATGTGTGGGTTGGTGATTTGTAAGATTAGTCTTTCTGTTACTTTGGAAGGTGTGCATAGTAAAGTAATGGGTCTATAGGAAGCTGGTTCTGTTGGATTTTTGTTTGGTTTGTAGTGTAATAATTTTACCTTGTTTCCATATGTCAGGAATAATACAGTGTTGGTATGAATATGTGCTGATATTTGTGAGAGCTAGTATTCCTTGTGGGCCCAAGTGTTTAAGGTGTATGTTAGATATGTTGTCTGGTCCAGTAGCCTTCGAATTTTTAATGTTTTTGATGATCTTGGTGGTCTGGTCTGTATTGAAGGGTGTAATGGTCGTGTCGAGTCTGTCGGTTTTCTTGTGTCTGGCTGTTTGTTTGTCTGCGTGTTTCTGGTTGTTGTCTCTGTTTAAGTGACTTATCTTTGCGTAGTGATTAACTAGAATGTTAGCTTGTTGTGTGTATTTGGATATTATTTTGGCTGCGACAGATAGCCGCGTGTGAGGTGTGAATGCCGCTGTTAGAGTGGGTAATGCTGTTTATAGTCTTGTATAGCCTGTATGTATCTGTGGAGTGGTTTAGTGTTGTTATGAATTCCCTGAATGTTTCTGTTTTTTTTCTTTGAGTTTGTTGTTTATTTCTGTGTTGAGCTGTTGTATCTGCTGCTTTATGGCTTCTGTGTGTGGTGTTTGTGTGTTATGTTTGAGGTTGTTACGTTGCCTTATGAGGTGGGCTATTTCTCTAGTGTAATTTGGGTTGTATTTCCTAATGTTGCCCTTGGGTATGTATTTGTTTGCATTATTGATAATCTGATTAAATGTCTTGAGTGTTGTATCGATGTTTATGATGGGTGTGCTGTTTAATGTGGTGAATTGTTCCTCAGTCTGTATTTTGAACTGTTCCAATCAGCTTTCTTGTAATTTCTGTAAGTGTGCCTAAGGCTGTTGGGGCAGAGTGTAGAATGTGTTGTAATGATGATGGGCAGGTGGTCTGATGACAGTTGTTTTTCTGTTCTCCATTGTGTATGTGTTGCTAGTGAGGGGGAGCAGAACGTTATGTCTGGGGAGGAGTTTGAGTATCCTGCTTGATGTGGTATGTGTGTATGTTCTTCTGTATTGTTAAGAATGAAGAGGCTGTTTAGTTGTGTGGCTATGTTGGCGCCTCTGGTGTTGTTTTGGTTGTGCAGGTACCAACTAGTGTCTTTGGCGTTGAAGTCTCCTCCTAAGATGACATTAGTGAGAGAGGCAAGATTGTGTAACTGTGGATTGTAATTGGCTGGCACCTGAGGTGAACTATCTGGTGGGATGTAAATGTTGATTAGTGTGGTGTTGTGTTTTGCGCGTGTTTTAATGTTAACTGCCTGTATTTCTATCGTGTTATCTGCTTGGATTGTGTTTGTAATGTTTTGGGTAGCATCAGTGTAGCTAATGCTTTTACGTATGTAAGTGATGAGTCCACCCCCGTTACCCCCAGTACGATCTTGACGGATCGCCGTGAAGTCAGGGATGGTGGGTGTTTTGTGTGTGCGTTTTAGTTTTTTTCTTGTATAAGTGCTATGTGAATGTTTTGTTTGTGTACGAATTCCCTAAGCTGCATGATTTTGTTTGTGAGGCCATCTACGTTGTACTGTAATATGTTAATATTATACTTCTGTATGTGTCTCATGGTGCTATTGTGTCTATGTCTTTGTGTATGGTGACATGTGTAAGTTGTAGTGGGGCCTGGATTAGTCTTAATGTCGCCAGAGAGTAAGAGTAGTTCGGGGAGCACGCAATTGTTCCCTGTAATTGAAAAAATAGCACGCTGAGAATAGGTCCGGCCCCGGGAGCCGATCGGCACTCTGACCGTGCCACGCAACAGGCCGTCGACTGCCAGTCTGGCCAACCGTAGACAGCCCGCTGCACGGAGATTTGAGGAAGTTTGGCCACCAGCGCGTTGATGTTTTGGTTTGACGTCGCCTCTTCGCGTTGACGTGTCCTGCGCTGGAGGATGCAGCCACTGTTTAGAAGCTTCCTCGTCAGCTGCTAACACTTTTTTCACGTTGTTCTCGCTACCTGTTCAGACGTTTTTTATAAACAAATCTCAGTTTTCTGCTCAACACGGCTCTTTCTAATTTTAAAATTGATTAGTCAAGGAAGGAAGATGTTGACTTCTATTTTGCAGCAACAGTTGATGATATTTATGTTACTTTACTGATTAATGAAAATGATTAGGCTCTTCAAGTTATAAAAGAATTCTTTCGTAATAATTGATGCAAGATGTAGGTTGCTTAGGAAGAAGACCACCAAACAGATTTTATTTGTTAAATCCCTAAACTTGTCTTAGCCTAACTTAAGCTATAAGTTAAGGTTGGTCCTTCAGAGCTTAGCCGATCCAGGCTGAGATTCTGTAACGGAAAAAAATAAGCGTAGGAAAGGGGTGTCTTGAAGATTATCCAACGCGAAGGTATAGCTCATCTAAGCATTTTAATAGGAATTATTTTGTGATCACTGGAGTTTCATTGTAAATTAAATGTTTATAGAAACAATTCTTATAGTGAACTGAAGTAGCTGGTAGGATCTTCGTGGGAGAATCTGCATGGTTACTTAAGTTGGACGAGTAACTAGCTAAAATACTGAGGCCATAATTTGTAAGATTGTTTATGTAAAATTTTCAGAGGTTAATTGCATGCACAATATACTACTGAATAGAGGGTGTAATAAGAATTCAGATAAGTAAATTTCTTATTACTGAACTAATAGACTTCTTTTGTATTTTTACTTACTGTATCTTTTCCATTTAAATTTAAAGAATGTATAATTTTCGTGAAAGATTTTGCGTTTTGATTTATGACTGTCAGTGTGTCTCGAGAGTGCAGTTGGTATGGACAATTGTAAATGAGTTGATTGATATGAACATATTTTTTTTGCAGGAAGGAAGGGTCAAGGGCGAATGGCCGCCAAGTGCATCCCCATAGAAGGAAAAGGAGAGAGTCAAAATCAAGGTCTCCAAATCTGTTACAAACTATACCATTTATTTTTTATTTTGAAAAGAATGTGTAGTGTGTATGTGTAGTGAGGAACAAAGAGAGAAGCGTGTGTCTGAGAGTATGCTGGACTGCTCATAAGGTAGATGAGACACGGAAAAAGATCAGCTAAGGAGGACAGTGACAGGAGAAACGGGAGTTCCATCACTCCCTGTCTTCTGCCTGACGTCCATCCTGTAGTACTTCCCTGGTTGATTGGTGTCTACAGTCTTCCTAGGAGATTGCAGCTGAGTTTTGTAAAGAGTTTGTTTATGTTCGTCATGCTATGTAGCATGTTGCTGTCGAAGATGTCATGTTATTTTATGGTATAATTCTAACAATCACTGTCTCGTATGATCGTGAAATATGAGTTCACAGCTTATCAGTTCTACCTTAGTAAAATATAATTAATGTGGTGTACGAGGTGTGTTCAAAAAGTTCCCGAACTGGTTATGCTGCGCGCGCATCACATGACGCGCATCCGCGTCATGTGATGCATGTTGTAGTGTGACTCAGTCTGTGTTCAAAGACGGTTACCGCTTGTTGATATTGTATTTTGTTCTCTAAAATATTTACTGTTTTGTGTAGTCATTTTGTGTTTTGTCGCATTTTGTGCATTTGAATAATGGCTACTGTTGAAGAACAATGCGTGTGCATAAAATTTTGCGTTAAGCTGCGCAAGACTGCTTCTGAAACCCATGCCATGCTGAACACAGCATTTAGCAATGCTGCCTTAAGTCGGACAACCACTTTTGAGTGGCACAAGCGCTTTAAGGAAGGCTGAACGTCGACGGAGGACGATGCAAGGGGTGGGACGACTTTCCACTTCAAGAACTGATGACACTGTTGCTTGTGTTCGTGAAATGATTCGAGGAACCGTAGACTGACAGTCAGGGAAGTCACAAACGAAATGAACATTTCGATAGGATCATGCCACACGATACTCAGAGAGAATTTGGGGATGCGTCGTGTGTCAGCCAAATTTGTACCACGACTCTTGACTGCCGAGCAGAAAGAGCAACGTGTTGTTGTGTCTCAAAACCTTCAACGTGTCAATCTTGATGAAAATTTTCTCAGAAACATCGTTACGGGTGACGAGACGTGGATGTACGGGTATGACGTTGAAACAAAACAGCAGTCATTGCAATGGAAGTGCGCGACAGTAGCCATTATTCAAATACACAAAATGCTACAAAACACACAAAATGACTTCACAAAACAGTAAATATCGAGAGAACAAAATACGATATCAACGAGCGGTAACGGTCTTTGGACACAGACCGAGTCACACTACAACATGCATCACATGACGCGCATTTGGAGAATGTAAAATAATTTAAAGTAATTAATAGTTTAATTTGGCTCCTTAATGATGGTTAATACATGATAATTATTCTAACTTTAATTACTTATTTCCAAATTCAGTTAAATATAATTCCCTTACAATTGTTGCTCTTATGATCCATGGGAATTTGGGCTATGTCGTGACCATTGTTGCTACACCGCTTCCTATCCATCAGGGAAGTTAAACGACGTTGAGCCTGGATTGTAGTTGGAGTGGTGACCGTCCTTCGCGTCGATATGATGTATACAGCGACCGGTCGTTTGGATCCCACGTAAAGCTGTAGATCTCCTCTTTCATACCTTTCCTGTTACGAAGGAGGATGAACAGTGTTTAGCAAACAACTCCCAAAACGCAACTCCACGGAAATTTGAAGTAGAAAATAAGGAGTCACTCGGATAATGTAGTGTTGTTCAGGTAGATTGACCTACTTTCGCCTAAGTAGTGGCAGATACATTTTAGAATAGTAGAGGTCCGCCTTACGTCGTATACTGTGTGGGAGAGTCGAATAATATATACAATACTGGAACAAAAAAAAATATATATATTATATATATATATAATATATATATATTATATATATATATATACAGGGTGTCCCAGAATTAACTATCTATTTCAATGAAATCGGACAAATTTTTTAAAAACACTTTTATTTATGTTTATCATGTTTAATATGTGTTAAAAATGTATAAATTTCTACATTTTTTTCATAATTTTATTTTCATAATTTTTTCATTATCTGGTCCAATGAAAGACCGTCTGAAGTCATAGAATGGCAAAGAGACTCTCCAAAAGTTAACGTGTGGCTTGGAATGACCAAATCCAAAATTTATGGTGCTCCATCTTGTTGAAACACAACATTATCAAGAATGCCATCATCAAGAAGCTGTGGTTCGAGAAACTGCTGAAGCATATCAAGGTAGACGGTACCTGTTACAGTTGCTCCCGCAAAGAAGAATGGGCCATAAATTTTGGATTTGGTCATTCCAAGCCACACGTTAACTTTTGGAGAGTCTCTTTGCCATTCTATGACTTCAGACGGTCTTTCAGTGGACCAGATAATGAAAAAATTATGAAAATAAAATTATGAAAAAAATTTAGAAATTTATACATTTTTAACATATTAAACATGATAAACATAAATAAAAGTGTGTTTTTTAAAAAATTTGCCCGATTTCATTGAAATAGATAGTTAATTCTGGGACACCCTGTATATATGTACAGTATATATATATATATATATATATATATATATATATATATATATATATATATATATATAATATATATATACTGTATATATAAAATATTTAATATTTGCCCAAAACAATTTATTTGAAACCCTTTTAAACATTCTATATTTATGACCAGTATGAATATACTAAAAATATTAAAAAAATAATGAACGAAAAACGAAATTGAATTTTTAATTTAATAAGTAGAAAATAGTAACTTTAATTATTTTGAATTTTGTTGATAATTCAATTTTTTTTCTTTTCTTTTAAACCTTTTTAAAGTTGCTAAAAGGAATTACAGTTTGAAGATCGCGTGCAATTCGGTGGCGGAATGGAACAGCTGAAAATAAAATGAAAAGGTTTTTTTCTCTGATAAGAAACCAGTCCCATTTATTCGCTATTAAGAAACGTCATATTTATTCACTATAAACATCGTTCATTATTTCTACGTACGAAAAACATAATGGTAAATTTCCAAGTTCAATTTTTGTTTACAAATCGATGAAGTGAAGAATTTTGGACGTTTCTTTCCTGGAAACGGAATTCCTCAAATGGAACGTGAGGGAAAAATGGTTTCCATCGTAAAACTGAAATAACGAACGACCACTTGTAGCAAATATAAAAGTATCAAGAATGGAACGATAAAATTCACTACCTATAAAATTCTATTATTTTAATGGCAGAATTTATGTATTTTCGCCATATATTTTTCAAACAAAATAGAATTTAAAAAATTATGTAACGCTATATATATGATGAATAAAACCACGAAGGAAAGGAAACACAAAATGGTGCTCAAGCGCTTTCGTCTAATGACATCCTCAGGAACACTGAAGTACATAAAAGGGTAACAGCCTATATATATATATATTATATATTATATATATATATATATGCACTAAAATCACAAAATAACACGTGACCTTATTAATAAGCAAACAACCACAGGGAAAAGGAAACACAAAGTCCGAGCGCTTTCGTGATATATTCACATTATCAAGGAGGAACAGATAATGTGAATATATCACGAAAGCGCTCGGACTTTGTGTTTCCTTTTCCCTGTGGTTGTTTGCTTATATATATATATATATATACACACCACACACACTCCTTGGTTTTGCTCCAGCCCGAATTGTTCATTCTGACGAAGGTCAAACTTGTCACTCCACCTTATACCTACAGTTTAACGTGGAATCCGAACCACGCCCTACCAGCAGCACAGCGTTTTAACCACTAGGCTACCCAGGGTACCCATTTATCTACCAACCAATTTCTTTATTGTATGGAAGGATGAACAGCTGGGTTTTGCTGCGCGCAGCCTGCCGTCACCGGGTCTCGATCCCGGGGCCGATGGATTCGTAATCAGCGATACTAACCACCACACCACCGAGGCGCATATATATATATATATATATATATATATATATATATATTATATATATATATATATATATTATGATGCAGCTGGTTCAAGAACACAGTACTTTCACCTTTTGTTTCAAACAATCCAGTAGCAGACTTTGTACCAAGATTAAACGCTATACATTTCAGATGAGTGCCTAACATAACACAAACAGTGAATTAATACAGTAACTGACTCTACGTTAAATTCCTTGAACCATTCCAAGTATCAGCTTCACGATAGTAACTGACTTTACATTAAATTCCTTGAACCATTCGAAGTATCAGCTTCACGATTCAGTTTTTGGTTCCTTTGGGAATAAACATGGATTTCTTCCGGTTCAAAATGAAGTTAAAAAACAAATTCACAGCAATAAGATTCAGCTTATATGATTATCGATTCTTTCGAAATTGCTCAAAGCCTTCAAGGTAGAGACAGTGAGCAATCAACACAGGAGTGAAATTAGTAAAGAAAATTATGAGAAATGCAGGCCCGAAATTGTCATCTATTTTCTTTATTACATCTTGCTCGAGTCAGTTGGTCTAATTAGGCAAATGGATGAAGCTAAATTAATTTTTTATTATATATATTTACTCTTCAAACTCTCTGCATATCATTATTTTGAGTCAAAGACATTAAAAATATGCTCTTTGAAATAGTTACAGGCAAACTTTTGATGAAATCCTTTCATTTAGTCGAGTTGCTTTGAAATATATGAATGTAATGTTATTTTTGTTCAATGAAGACAAACTGATTTTCATTTTTGAAAGTAAATAAATGTAGAAAAAGGATTGATTTCCAATAATTAGGTCACAAAAGAAGTACAGAAGTGAAAGTGAAATTACGAGTTTTTCGATATCGACTTTATATACTCGTGCATTGTGTGTGTATATATATATATATATATATATATATATATATATATATATATATATAGATAGATAGATAGATAGATAGATAGATATAGATAATGGTGGTCCCGAAAAAAAAAATTTCCAATTTTATGTGGACTAGCCGGGCATTTGGCGTATTTCGACGTACAAAGAATTCATGCGGTATTTTAATTTGATTGAATAAGGCTTAGAAGAGCCCTCGATCACTTGAAATTTTCACTCTTCAATCCACGGAATAGAAATTAACAGAAGCTACAACAATTTTCTTTTTTCAGTGGGAAAGAGAGAGGAAATGGAGGCAGGCTGCAAGCCTACCCTTTATTCGATCTAACAAGAATGTATGAGCAATTTTACAGCATTCAAATGTGATCATGGAATCATAGCACATAAATTGAAATATATGGGAATACTAATAAGAAAAGTAGGAAAGTGGATAACTTTCTTAGTGAGCGGTAGCAAGTCGTTTCAATTCAAGGAATATCATCATCAGAATCGGAGATACGTAGTTTAGTACCACAAGGAACAGTATTATCTCCATTACTATTGCTAATCCTGCTAAATGATATACACGATGAAGCTACCAATAATAGCACGGTAACGTCCTTTGCTGGTGACGCAAAAATTAGTAGAAAAATAAGAAATCCAGATGATACAGAACCTCGACAGACGGACACGAACGGAATTTACAGTTGGTCGAAGGCAATAATATGAAATTTAACACCAAGAATTTTCAACTATTAACATACAGAAAAGGTGAGGAACTAAAATTCTTGGAATACTATGCCCATTAATGGACAAGAAATTCTGAGAAACTCCAGAGCAAAGGATTTAGGAGTTATGAGGACCGACGATGCGAACTTTGATACCCAAAATAAGATGGCAGTAAACAAAACGAAAAGAATAACGAGGCAGATACTGAGAACCTTTAAAAGGAGTAACAAACATATAATAATTCCTCTGTTGAAATGAAGAGAGCCGAAATTGCGTCACTTTTAATGGAATTAGTGGTACTTACATAATAACGGGGGGCCACCACATATTGATGATTGGTTAGGTTAAGTTGTAATATTTTCGTTAGTTGAAAATTTGTAATACATCATATTTTTTAAATAGCAATATTTTTTAAAATATTTACAATGATTTATATTTCAAAGATTTACAATGATTAATACATGTTACACATTAGAAACAACATTTGTTTCTGGAGGCCCAAATTTTTATCATGAATAAGCCTAAAAAAATTTTTTTTTTTTCAGAAAATTGTATAAAAAAAATATTTAAAAAAATATTGCTATTTAAAAAATATGATGTATTAGAAATTTTCAACTAACGAAAATATTACAATTTAACCTAACCAATCATCAATATGTGGTGGCCCCCCGTTAATATGTAAGTACCGAATTAGTAGTGTTTACTTTCATTTCATCTACCGATGAAGCAATTCCAAACAAATGATTGAAACTTCTCTGCAAATTTTGAACGTGACGTAACATTACGCCCCATTTGGACTGATATAATTTTGCATGTAACGTTTCCTTAAATTTGTTATAATGAATAGTTTTCAACAAATACTTGAAATGGATGATTTTTCTGATTCCTCTTAAGCGCATAATGAAGGCATGACTGTAAAAATCCAAAAGTAAATTATTTGACTAGGATTTATTTTAAGACAACTATTTTTTTCTAAACTATGAAATTTCAAATTATTGTCCAAACAAAAATATGGATTACGTCATCAGTATACGGATCCCAGTAAATAGTGGTTTGACATAATGATACCTTTGCACCTTTGCACGCCTATCGGACATACATTAATTACATAAAGGAAATTACAGATTCACAGCCTATGGCCGACTGCTACGAAATGTTAAGGTTCTATACAAATATTCAAAACATGACCCTATAATTAAACCGTCCATCGAAGAATTAATATCAGTTGTTCTAACTCCAAAAGAGTACATTTTTTGGATCACCTGAAGATCAGGGCCCCCAGCCTTCTTTAGTTAGCTTTATAAGGCTAACTAACGAAAATATCACGACTTAAAACCTAACCAATCGTCAAGGGCGTACAGTTGACCTAACGATTGGTTAGGTTAGGTCGTGATATTTTCGTTAGTTAGACTTTTAAAGCTAACTAGAAAAGGCTGGGGGTCCTGATCGTCAGGTGATCCCAGTTTCTTCTTCTGAACCTAAAGCTTTTAAATACAAATATAATTTTTTTTTTACCTAAAAAAGGTTGTTTATAAAAAATTGAAATGTAGAGCAAAACTACAAATATCCAATATGTTAAAGTGTGGTATTAGTTCCCAGGGGGCGAAAGAAAAAAGGGTCGTGTCAGCGACATCGATTTGGACCCGGCGAGTTACTTGAAAATTTATTAATTAACTTCTTTTTATACAATGTGCGTAACCAGATATATACTGTAGTTGTTGAGTTAGAATTAAAGGAGCTATTGAAGAATAGGGGCCCCAGCCTTCTTTAGTTAGGCTTATAAGGCTAACTAACGAAAATATCACGACCTAACCTAACCAATCGTTAGGTTAACTGTACGCCCTTGACGATTGGTTAGGTTAGGTCATGATATTTTCGTTAGTTAGCCTTATAAAGCTAACTAAAGAAGGCTGGGGTCCCTATTCTTCAATAGCTCCGAATTAAATAAAGAAAGTCTAATATGAAAATAAAATTTCAGGATTGCAGTTAGGCTTCTTGCGAGAAATTTGAATGGGACTAAATTTAATATGAGCCTAACTATATATGTTTAATTTCAATTTCAAATGGATTAAAACAATAAAAAAGAAAAGATAAATTAGCTCTACCGTCTACAGTTTCGTGAAATTCCGCCAATTTGTGGAAAAATCGCGTGGAAAGTTGCGCTTTCAAAAAGCGGCTCCGGCTGTCGGAAGGATTTTCTATCTACGAAGAATTTTCTATGAAATATGGCTCTCTGTGCACTCAAGATCTACTATTTCTCAGTCTTAACGTTCTCATATAAAATAATTAGCTAACTAGAAAGGATTCAGATAAATTTAATAGCCAAGATCAATGAATGCAAAGAACTAAATAACTGGGAAGTATTACGTAAATTACATTTATACTCACTGTAAAGAAGAAAGAGGTACACCATTATTTACACATGGAAAATAACAGAGAAACTAGTCTCCACTCTCAAGCTTTACCTTATACTCATTCAAACAACATTGGAAAATAGGAAAGGAAGAATGTATCGTGTTCTCAAACTAAAGGCTACACACTAGACAGGGAACATCCTCAACCCTGAAGGAAAATAGCTGTGTTGCCACTGGGCGAAGAATATTCAACCAGCTGCACAAAGCTCTTCGGAACACAAATGATGTCGACGTAGGAGTCTTCAAAGGAAGACTAGAGACCTGGTTCAGGACAATTCTTGATCAGGAGGATTTGGCTGGTTCTGTGAATTGGAGAGCCTAAAAACCAACTCGCGCTTTCACCAGGCCAACTCGAGGGCGGAAACGACTTGGTTGATAAAAAGGAAAGATATATATATATATATATATACAGTAAATGCGCTTCAGTGATGTTGTGGTTAGCGCCGCTGACTACGAATCCGTCGGCCCCGGTGACGGCAGGCGATGTGCAGCAAAATCCAGCTGTTCATCCTTCCTTACAATATATATATATATATATACAGGGCGTCCCAAAAAAATGTATACACATTTTAAATAATTATAAAGGCAGTGTTTATTAAAATACATTTCATTTTCAAAATGTAATAGAATCTACAGACATTATTTAATTGTTTTGTCAACGCCTGTTTTCAAAATGACGTCCGTTCTGGTCCAGGCACTGCTGATAACGCGAAGCAATGGAATCGCAAACATCACGAAACATTTCGTTTGGTATTTGTGTGCATTCTCGTTCAATGGCTGCTCTCAATTCAGCGACTGTTGCAGGTTTTATAGCGTAGACTTTGTCTTTTAAGTATCCCCATAAAAAAAAGTCTAGTGGTGTGAGGTCTGGTGAACGCGGAGGGTATTCTACGAAACCCCTTCGTCCAATCCACATCCACATCGTGCCAAGTACCACTCGCAATACTCCACTCTTCGGTCCGGATCATCTTCATTAATAGCATGGACTAATCTTGGAATGTAACTTTTCCATTGACAGCGCTTCAAAATGCGTTGGACAGACGATTCTGAAATTCCTACCTCACGACTCGCTTGCCGCACAGATTTTCTTGGACTTTGGTGATACGTTTCCAGTACTCTTTCTTGCTTTGTGGGGCTTGTCGATGTCCGTGGTCTTCCGGAACGCTTCTTGTGGACATTCTGAACAGTTCCATCGGCTTCAAACTTATCTCTAATTCGAGTGATGGTAAGTCGCGTTGGTGGATCTGTTTGAAACTCCCTCCTAAACTGTCTTTGCACTTCAACTGCGTTTTCACACTTCCAGTAGCATTTTAGAATGAATTTCCTTTGTTCAAAGCTTAGTCTGACTGCCATTATTAATTCTAATGGGTTTAACTTGGAAAGAAAGAAACATCAATTGAGCTATCAGCTGTTAAAGTGTGTATACATTTTTTTGGGACGCCCTGTATATATATATACATGGTGATTAAAAAAAAATTTAACATTTATATGGGGTTTTATTTTTTATTTCCAATTTGTAAACATTTTTTGTGAGGCAAACAGTGCTTCACACAATCTCTACTTGCTGTCCACGGATATCTACGCATGTATGAAAGCGGTCAAACGTTGCTTCCAGAACCCTCAGGCACAGCTCTGGTGGTACTGATTGGATGACATCTGTAATTCTTTCCTATATAAGTGTTACCATGTTTTTAATCACCCTATACATAGGGTCCTATCTATATATGATATAAACCCACAAGGGAAAAGAAAAAGAAAAGTGATTCCAAGGTCTTTCGTGTATTCAGAAGTACACCTCGTCAGGGAATTCCCTGACGAGGTGTACTTTTGAATTCACGAAAGACCTTGGGATCATTTTTCTTTTCTCTTTTTCCTTGTGGGTTTGTATTAGTCATTCAGTTTACGTGTTTAATTGTGAAATTCATCCCATAATATATATATATATATATATATATATATATATATATATATATATTATATATATATATATATATTATATATATATATATATATATATATATAAGAGAGAGAGAGAGAGAGAGAGAGAGAGAGAGAGAGAGAGAGAGAGAGAGAATGAAAAAGTGTTTGAATTTCCAACTAATATGAAGTCAGAGTTATTCGATTGAAGAATCTAAAATCCCATTTGTCTTTTGACACATTTTCTCATCAATCAGACCTCGTAGTGACGTCATGACGTTTCCTGAAACGTTTAATTGCTTTCCCTCCTCTGGAGTTGAGTTTCTATTAACTCTTCAGCGGTCATAGACCATAGAAACAGTCGTTAATGGAAAACAGAACCCTTTATTCTGAAATCAATTAATAGATGCGACCTAAAAAACTCCCTCTCGTTATCTGTTATTTTGATCAGACTGCGTTAGAAATGCATTAAAAATACTTTCGTTTTCTGATAATAACTAATTTAACAGTAAATCAATTTACAAAAGTGAAATGTTATTTCAAACTATGAATTATTTAAACAGCAAATAACCGCATCATATTTTAATAAGGAAATGATCGTGAATTTTGCATCTGTACAGCAGTTATACTCATTCTCAAATTACGTCGAGTGCAGCAGAGTAAAAACTCGAAATTGTTCTGAATGTTTTGAGTAAATATTTATTAAGATGCTCTTTCGAAATCGTACTGAAGTATTAATAATATAAGAAAATAAGTATTAATAATAATACAAAAAGACCAAATTTAAATGCAATTAAACGCGCGAAAGAGAAACTAAAATTATTAAGAATTTCTTAACGAGCAAAAATGTTCGAAATGTTATAAATTTTATATACGAGAATTTTTTCTAAGGTTTTATTCGATACTTTTATAGGATTTTTCAATGAAAAGCTTTCAATGTTATTATAAAGTGGAAGTGTTCCGGATTCTATTTTGTGGGATACATTATGTCGAATTTGAGTTAAGTAATCCTTTTGTTCATAAAGCTTTGTTTTTACTCTCGCGGAGGAAATGTTATGGAAATGCTTCTAATCCCCATATTTCATTCTACATCATTTATTTCCTCTCTCTCTCTCTCTCTCTCTCTCTCTCTCTCTCTCTCTCTCTCTCTCTCTCTTCCTCTCTCTCTCTGTCTCTCTCTCTCTCTCTTGACTGAAGTAGCTCGTTAAATGCATCGTACGCTGAAGGAGAGTTGCAGAGGATGAAAAGCTAACAAATAATCTTTCCTTATCACACATACACATACTGTACATATATACATACACACATACATACATACATACATAAATCTTGTATACATTTTAGGCGGATTTAGCTATATATATATATATATATATATATATATATATATATATATATATATATATATATATATATATATTAATAGTATGTCTTTGTCTAGGAAACTTAAAATGGTCGCATTTCCCATCAAATTATCCTTGAAATAAACAATAGGTTTATTTCGGAGAATGAATTTTAACATCGGTTTAAAAATGCGAACAATATACTCATACAATCCTGTATGAAAAGGGTTTGAGGCTGTAAATATCGTGAGTTCTTTGTCCAGATTGTGTAGAGTAATGTATGAATGTGCAGTATTTGTAGTTAGAACAGGTGCATTTGTACATGACTCCGGGAAGCAACACAAATTTGCAGTGCATCTTGCTCCTGATGAGTCATGCACCGAACCTACAAGACCAGGTGTATCTGCAATGTACAGTAACGACAAATGCGCTTAAAAGGATTTAGACTAAACTACGAGTAATAATAATATTTTGGGCTGTTTAACCTCCTTCCCAAAAGAAGAGGTCATGTGATGGAAAAGATTTACATATTTATGTGGGATCGGAACCACGGGTCACAGCATCATCTGAACGCAGAAGACGGGCACACATCCAATGTTTAACCTCGCTGATCTTACGAAAAGCTGCGTTGTGACGTGGACCCGACGTCCCCCTTTGAACTGAACTACTTATTTGAATATGATAAATCAAAACCTTGTTGCTTCCACTGATGATGAACCACGTATGGAAGGCTCATTAATATGTTGACCCTCCAAATAGTTGGATATGACGCTACGAGTTGCCAGTACCCGTAATGGGTGTATGGGTACACCGATGCTTTGTAAAACAGCAATGTCTTTAGTGTCTAATGTTTATTTTGTAAACAATCTGTATTCTGAATGTTGATTAAAGTAAATATATATAATCAGTAACTTACCTTAGTACCTTAGAACGCTGAGTAACCCTTAAAAATATATTTGCAGGTCCTCCTGAAGAAACATCAGTTCCTCCCGTCATAGGGGCCGTGATAGGGGGTGTGGGGGCAGTTCTCATCCTGATTCTCGCAGGACTGCTCATCACCCGCTACGCGCATTGCCCTTGGTCCACAAACAACGAGAACGTTCCCTATAGAAAGGGACAGTCGCCCTCCATACAGATGACAGACGTTTACTCGGAGAGGCAACGAACAGAAGGCGAAGAAGAAGAAGTGGCTCCCGAAAAGGGAAGTCCAGACTTGGTTTGCGGAACAGGTGAAGACGATCCCTCATTTCTAAATATTTATTTTCTGTTTTTATTTTTGTTTTACTTCTTCCTCGTTTGCTTTTAACCCATTTTATTCCTATCTTTTGTCTCTCGTCTTTCTTTCTACGTAACTTTGCATTTTTTTCTCTTCTTGTCTTTTCTCTGCATTTCGGATTTTCCTTCTCTTTTTCTCTAATCCCATCTCCGATTTACCCCTTTTTTTTATGGTTCCCAGTTTTAATTTAGAAAGAGATTCGTTTTCCAAGAACTAAATATTTATCTGTATCTATAACCATCGATCTCTTTCTCCGTCTCGAAGCTTTTCCGTACAATTGATTTTGTTATTCATTTATCTACAGTGACATTTCTCCATTAAAAAAAACTATAATAATTTTGGAAAAATATCGTTTCCAATTATCAATTAGGTAAAAGGTTTTTATTATGTTACGTAAAACAATGAAAAAGTAAACGTGAGTAATTTTTTGTAGTTGCCACCGAAAGCTCGGAGAAATTCTGCGACATCTCGAGGGTAAGTCTTCCTCCACCAAAAACCACCGCAGTATGCTCGTTGGAAGTCTCTTCCGGAGTGAGTGCAAAACGCGACAACATTTCTACTTCTCGGTACATAGATACGCTCGCGGTTCTTCAGGAGATGAGTTCCGGAGTTACAGCGACGCTTCCTGACCAAACTCGAGTAAGTGTTCCTTTTAGAGTTAAACGAAGTTCTTTTTTATCAACGAATATACTGTAGTAGATTATATCCTAGCGAAATGTGAAATAAAAACTCATCAGGAGACACGTTAATAAATTTGAAACTCAATTAGAATAGTTTCATTTCACATTTACGAGTAAAGAATAGAAAAAACAAAAGATTATGTAAAAATAATGAAGGGGAAAGTTATTTTACAGAAACGTTCATAATGGCATCGATGTCTTTAGCATATTACTTCAAAAACCTATTATTTTACATTCATTTTAGCAAATTATTTTAGAAATAGGTGATGCTGATGCCTTGCGATCTTTTCATGAAAACGCAACTTTATGAAACTACAAAAATTTAGCTTTTTTTTAGTATAGATATAAATAAATGCACCTTTCACTCCAAATTTCTTTTGCACTAGTTTCTATTCGTGCTCATTTTATGCCCACTGGATCCTACTGGTCATATTTTTTATACTTTCAAATTTTAATCACTTACGCTTGTACGAAGGTAAAAGCAGTTATATTAAAAAGTTTAGAGAAAGAGTTGGGGGGGAGGTTACGTTATACAATTTCAGCCGCGTTAAGGTTTATATTCAAAAACTCTAAATCAAAATATTCCTACCTTATGCTACCTCAGCTTTTTACAAATTCAGTTACTTATTTTAGGTTTGGTTAAGTTAACATAACTTAACTCAACTCAACCTAACCTAACCTCAAAATTGTATTTCCTACAATAAAAAGGAACGATTTTCAAAATGGGAGTTGATGGATAAAAAAGTGGCTTCACATCGGTCCCAATTGTGTGTGTGTGTGTGTGTGTGTGTAAGGTTTCCACAAATGTTTTCCTAATTTTAACAATCTATACTTCATGAAGAAGACATGAAATAATGCGGTATGTATTGAAATAAAGCATACAAGTACTCAGTACTGTAATACTTTAATGGCTTCCGCGCACTGATTTCTGACGCGCGACGATAAATGTCATGGCGACCGTTAGCTTAATTTAAGTCAGTAATCACTGTTCAACGTAACTTTCGGCGTGTATATGGGAAGGAACCTCTAACTGATCAAACAATCACGAAATGACATAAGCAGTTCAAGGAAACCGGAGTGGCTTACCAAATAAATCATCAGGTAGACCAGATGAAGATGAAGTCAGATGAAGATATCCAACGCATTATTTTAGCGTAGCCCAAAAAGTATATTCCATAATATTGCCGCGAACTGGCCATTCCTACTTCAATAGTTCACAAAGTCCTGCAGAAACACTTTCCTCCACCTGACGATCGGCCGAAACATGCGCAGTTTGCTTCTTTCGGGTTACAAAACTTAGATGAAGACCAGCATTTTCTGAATCGCATTTTTTTTTAACCGATGAAACAACGCTTCGCACAAGCGGGAAGGTAACTCTCCACAATTGTTTGTTTGAAGCTAGGAACATCCACGTACTACCACTGAATACTTGCGAGACAACCCGAGTGAATATTTAGTGTAGGCTAAGCTAATGCATAGCAGAGTTCCTAGGTCCTTTCTTCTTCGCAAAAGAAATGGTTACCAGTACACCATGACATGTTCGCAAACTCTGTCATTCTTAAAGATGAAGAAGAACTTGACAATCTTTCAAGATGGAACACCACCACTGGATGGATCGGATCGGACGATTTGTTGGCACTCCATCATTTCCTTTAGGGATATGCGAACGAATGTTCATTCCGAAAAGGTTGATAACTTAGAATTTCTGTAACAGAAAATTGCAGCAGCTATCAATCCAGTCTCGCCCAAGATATTGAGCAGAGTGTGGGTTGAAACAGGGTTTCGATTGGATGTTTGCATAGCTACCAATGGGGCAATGTAGTTGTTTACTAATAAACTTGCATAAAACTTAAAGCAAATTACTTGGTTTTAAAACATACTACATTATTTTATCTTTCCAACATCATGAAATATGGTTTATTAAAATCACGGAAATCATTTACGGACACTTTGTCGAGTCTAGAATATATATATATATAGATCATGTCAAGAATAGCGAACCCAACACCTGCAGGGTTCGCTATTCTTGACAAGGGAATTTTTGGGTTCGCTATTCTTGACATGGTAAAATTGGGTTCGCTATTCTTGACATGGGAAGTCCTCAAGGACGTTTTCATAACTTCAGACGGTAGGTTTATGTTTCCCAATTTTAAGTAATTAGTTAAGGACGTATTAAATGCTTTTATATTAGTCTTTTTTTATTTAACCAAACTAGCACGACTTAACCTAACCAATCGTCAATGCCGTACAGTATAAAGAATCCTCTTCTCTTAATATATAAAAAAAATAAATAAATAAAAATTTATTGTTTTTTATTTATTTTTTTAGGTTAATTGTACGCCCTTGACGATTGGTTAGGTTAAGTCGTGATCCTTTACATGATATTTATATTGGGTTTGCTATTCTTGACATGGGAACTTTTGGGTTCGCTATTGTTGACAAGGGAATTTTTGGGTTCGCTATTCTTGACATGGTAAAATTGGGTTCGCTATTCTTGACATGATCCATATATATATATATATTAAAAATTATAAATACAAGGTGTTTCATAACATGTGGGACGCACTTTCAGGATGGATTCAGGACCTGAAAACAGAGAAAAAAGTTTATATAAACATATGCCCGAAATCGCTCTGTTTCTGAGTTACAGACAGTTATGTGTTCCAGCAAGTATCCGCCTTACTTTTAAAGGAAATGCTCAAAATAATCGCCTTGCACAAATACACGCCTGAACACGCCTCGTCATAGACTGCCTGACGCGTTCAAACATTCCAGGTATTGCTCGGATTTTCTGGCATCCTTGTTCTACACGTTGGCGAAACATTTCAACGTTGTCAATGGGTGTCATATAAATGATGAATTTCAGATGACCCCACAGGTAAAAATCGAGTGGATTCAGGTCCGAGGAGCGAGCGAGCAGGCCACGCAATGGGTCCTCCACGACCTACCCATTTATCAGGGAAATGCTCATCCAAATAGTCTTTGGCTACTCGACTAAAATGAGGCGGAGCGCCGTCATGCATAAACCACATACGACGTCGGACACCAAGAGGAACTTCATCTAGTAAATCGCTTAAATCATTCCTTAAAAAATTGGAATTGGATTCTCCTGTTAATCTTCCAGGCAAAACAAAAGGACCGATTAAGTTGTCGGCAATAAGTCCTGCCATACATTGATACTAAATTGTTGTTGGTGCCTTGACTAGATGATAGCATGCGTATTCTCATCGGCCCAGTGATGAGTGTTGTGAAAATTGATCACGCCATTTCTTGTGAAGGCAGCCTCATCAGAAAACAACACAAAGAATAGAAAAAGAGGATCGCGAGCACACTGTTGAAGGAACCAAGTACAAAAAGCCTCTCGTGGTGGGAAATCAGCTTCAGTAAGGCCTTGTACTATCTGAATGTGATATGGGTAAAGCTGTTGTTCCCGTAAAATTCTCCACACAGTTGTGTATATTACACCCTCTGCTGCTGCTATCCTTCGGGTGCTGACACCAGGATGCTCCTCCACGCGATTCACGACCCGTTCCTCCAACTCAACAGTTCTGGCGCTGATTGGTCTATCACCATCTGAAACTCGCTTGTTGAATGATCCTGTATCACCAAGACGCTCGTCTATTCTCTGAAAGGTCTTCTTATCTGGCAGACGGCGATTCGGAAACCTTTCCGCATACAGACGTCTTGCTGCAGCCGCAATACACTCGGCATGTCCATACATGAGATGCATGTCTGCCCTTTCTCTGTTTGAATAAGCCTCCATTCTCACTTCAAATGCATACTATCACTGAATAGCACAAAAACTTTTAAGGATTTTTTTTTTACTGGACTGCAGCACTTATTCATGGTATGGAATTACGAATACGAACAGTGAAACACCGCGATGCACCTCTGACAGCTCTACTCTCAACGATATTGAAACATGTCATAGAGTGTACGAAACATTACAATCGGTAAGGCCATACATGAAATAAGTCTCGTACACACTCACAATCATTGTCGGCAAGCAGTGCTTGCAAACAGCTTGCGGAAAGAATTGCTGGAACACAAAACGGGCTGTAACTCGGAAACAAAGCGATTTCGAGCATATGTTTACACAAACTCTCATTGTTTTCAGGTCCTGAATCCATCCTGAAAGTGCGTCCACATGTTATGAAACACCCTGTGTGTGTGTGTGTGTGTGTGTGTGTGTGTGTGTGTGTGTGTGTGTGTGTGTGACGTGAGAAACAACAACGTCCATTTTTATTTTTCAAAAGTTGCAAAAAGTAATTCAAAATGTATCGTTCTTTGTCTTAACTATTTATTGACAGTAAATTCTTGATCATATCCTCACTGAAAATTTGATATTTCATTTTTGTGTCTGCATGTTTTCATCGCGTTCGTGAGAGTAATAAGAAGTAGTTCGTATTTCACTCACATTTTAAATCATTTTCGTTCAGAAACATTCTCCTCATACAAGGTAGCCACAAATTATTACCACCTTGCATTATATATGTATAGTCACTATAAGTCACTACACTATGTTGTAATGTAAAGTCAGTGATATATGACCGTAATTTGTGGTCACGTATATGATGAAATACCGATTAATACAAGAAAAAAATCGCCTTTCAAATGAGCGCAAAACAAATAAATAAAAAGCGAGAATGAAACTAATTTTTTCGTTCACAGCCTGTCGGCCATTTTGCAGATTGTAACAGGCGGACGGAGCTAATGGATTTGCGACGTCGTAATCAAGGTATTACGGGGGTTCCAGGAGTTAAAGGTTCCCAGGGGGCACCAGGAATGCAAGGGGTTCCTCACGTCCATTTCTCGACCACAGCTCCGACTCCTCCTCCATTCAGAGATCCACCTCAACATCGACCCCTCACGCGTCAGCACTCCTCCAATTTCCCCGTAGTTGGAAGGGAAGCACCCCACCAAAGAGGATTGGAAAGAGGGGTGGAAAATTGGAGGAATCTCGGCGAGACGAACGTTATGACCTCCTCGTTGCATGACCTCACCTCAGTGCCATTCGAGGGGAGACCAAACCCTATTTTGGCTTGCTACGGCACCCTCGATAGGAAAAGTTTGCAGAAGATGAATCAAGATCCTTCCTCCTCAGGTTTGTTGAGTCATCAAGAGAGTTCCGTGTAGGCGTCTAAAATTTCTCTCAACATCATTTTATTTTTAAATTTTAAATTTAGATTTTAAATAAAACTTTCATGATAATTTTATATTATACATATTGTTAAGGACGTTAAGTTATATATATATATATATATATATATATATATATATATATATATATATATTATATATATATATATATATGTATATATATATAATATATACTCGTATATAGACTAACAGGATTCATGCCTATATAGCAAACATTATTTCAAATTTTTCGAGAATTTGTTTCCATCATCAGTGGCTATGAAATTATTGGATAAAAAGGTTTCCGAAATGTTTGGAATAAATATTGTAATAATTTTTTAACAATTGTAAAATAAAATAATATATGTATATAATGTAAAAATATTTGTAATAATAATAATGCAATAACTGTAATATTGATTTTTTTATCAATACAGATTTTTCATTCATTAAATATTTGCTGTATGTGATTGGATCCTGCTATTCATCCGAAGATTGAGGCTCCGTTGTGACAAGCTCCTTTCTCATATATATATATATATATATAATTGACCAATCTTATATATGTATTAAAACTGTTATGTGTATCGAACTGTGTAATGAATGTTTTTAATGCGTAAAAGACTACCATTGTTCATAAAGCCCAGAAAATTCATTGTAAGTGAAAAAAGTCACATTTCATAACAGAGAAAATGTTTACTTCAGATGTGGAAATGTTTTTTGACTGAAGTCAGTGAATAATATCACTTAATGAGATATTTCCTGAAACCAATACATAGATTTACCAACTGTTAAGTAAGGGTTTTTTCAGGTACATTTCTGTGCTGTATTTCCTCTTACGACTGCACTTGTAGCTACACTAAAACGCTAAAAAGTGAATTGAAGTATGTGGCAATAATTTAATATTTTGAATTTCAATTACTGTGTATAGAAATACATAAATTTCTTTATAGGGATTCTGTATCTATATATGGATTATATGGATTTTATAGTGTTTACTAATGATTATATATATATATATTATATATATAAATTATTTGTACTTTTTCTACAG
This sequence comes from Bathynomus jamesi, assembly GCA_023014485.1. Lineage (NCBI taxonomy): Eukaryota > Metazoa > Arthropoda > Malacostraca > Isopoda > Cirolanidae > Bathynomus > Bathynomus jamesi. The sequence continues at coordinate 19,391 of JAJOZX010011922.1, read as the reverse complement.
GTCTTTTAAACCTGCAAAAAGATTTTAAAACCTCAGGAATGGGAAATGTTTTGTTAATTGTAAAGCTCTGATTTGCCCTTAAAAATGCACTTTTAAGATTAGTTGAACACAAGCATTACTGACTGCCACTTAATGGCGTTCCCATTCGCATTCCCCATTCGCTGTTTCGCAAGTGAGAATACACAAAGTTGAGGAGTCCATATTTGATAAAAAGAGTTTCTTGGTTTTGGAAAAAATGTCACTCGATTCTCACTCGCGTAAACGGCGCCAAATGGGAATTTGTAATATTTCCTAACCTAACTTAATTTAACCTAACCTAAACTAATCTAACATTAGCCTAACCTAACCTAACTCGGACCAAAATGGGAAAGTCGTGGATGAGAATGAGAATGGCATAAATTGGGAATAAACCGATTTGAAAATGGCTCGTTTGAAATTATCACTTTCGGCTTTATCACTCTTGGGCGTGGGATGAATGAGAATGACGCTGAGTGGGAGTAAGCGAACACGAGGTACGTACATTCTAAAACCAAAATACACAAAAAAACAAACAGTTAAAAAACGTTATTCTAAATAGTTTTAACTCCTAAAGCTACGAAGAAACAATGTCGCTGAAATTTAGTATAAATCACTAATTTCATTTCGTTGAAACGATTTATGAGAGATAAACGATTTCCGCCCGATCTATAATGATACACTTCTATTTCATGCGTCAATCTTTCATTATTATTTAGTTATTTATTGAATTTAAGTATACTTCCAAGAGGAAAGTCATCAACGTATTTCTCGTGGCAAAACAATATTAATAATAATAATAATAATAATGATAATAATAACAATAATATTATAATAATAATGATAACAGTAATAAAAATAACATTAATAATATTAATAATATTGAGGAAATTCAGATACGCAATTAGAAATTAGATCAATGCGATAGAAGCCCCTAAACGTTCTTTTTTCTTGCCGAGTAATCCATGGGGCGAAGGTCTGGTGTTCTTTTAGTCTACGTCTATTAGAAAACTTGAACGCACACTATAATTACGCGCTTTATGGGGACCGAACACGCGGCTCGCGAGTCCATACCCAGAATCATCAACCATAACGTCCCCACCCCAAAACGGGGCTGAAGTTCGGCGTTGAAACTAGTTCCCTGAATATAAAAAAAATCAACCATTGAAAGGAAAGTATTTTTATAAAAGTTTATAAAAAAACAATGTAAATAATTTCTATCTTTACTCAATGTAACAAAAATTTATTACAATTAATGTCTCCTCTCACTTTCTCTCTATTTATATATATATATATATATATATAATGTAAATACATTTCCTTATATTTACTTATATAAATTAATTGCTGTAATTAATACTTAAGTAAACCATCATTACTTTTAAGACTCACAGTACACACACACACATATATATATATATATATATATCTGAAAGTATATGTAAATTATATTATTTATTTCATTTTTATTGGGCACTTTTATGGAATAAGAAGTTTAGGTTTCCAATAAATGTTATCCAGTATGTAAATATCATATATATATTATATATGATATCTATTTTCGTAATTAAAATGCAAAGTGCCAGATTATATATATATATATATATATATATATATATATATATATATATATATATATATATATATATAATATATATATATATATATATATATATATATATATATATATATATATATATTATATATATATATATATATATATATATATATATATATATATATATATATATATATATATATATATATATATATATATATATATACATATCATTATTCAAATAATTTAAATTTTGACCAAAAGAAGATTTTTCACTGAAAGTAAAACTTGTAATAAAGATCGTCTGACACCTCAACGTTTTTCTTTTTAATTAATTAATTAATAACAATAATAATAATGATAATTATTATTATTATTATTATTATTATTATTATTTAGAAGCGTGGCCAATTTGCAGTTCTTTATTTCAAAGAAACGCTCATTTTTTAAGGTTTTCTGTCACAATAGAATATATATATATATATATATATATATATATATATATTATATATATATATATTGTTTGAAGGATGAAACGCATAAATTATTAAGCATGTTTGTTTCATGTTAAATCCAAAACTTTCATGAAGGCTTTATTTCTGTCGGAAAAAGGCGATTGCATGAATATATGATACTTAGATAAGAACGAGGTTTATTCAGCGAGAAATCAAATGTATTGCGCGTTATTTAAATATTATTTCGTGTCGTTAAATGGGACGATTTGTTATTATTATGATTGCGCGCGATTTCCATAATTACCGGTTTTGATTTGGTGTTCGAAGGCGTTTCTTTCCTTCTGGAAAGATGAAGGACGAAATATACGCGAGGTAAAATGTGAATATTATGCGGTAAATGGGCACTCATTACCTCCATAAATGCAAAGCGGAATGAGTGGTTTCTTAGCCATTGGCTGGCATAATTTTGGTAATTTTAGTTAATATTTTATCCGCGCAAACGATGAAGGAGTCACGCTTTGATCGATTCATGAATGTGCCATATTTCGATTTTGGAGGAGAAAAGCGCGCACTTGTTCTGTGCTTTCACTCGAATTCCATATATATATATATATATATATATATATATATATATATATATATATGCTGTAAGTTGTCTCTTTTTAAATTAGTCTTAACGATTAACTGTTTATGTAAAAAGGATATTTTTTCCAAACGTTTGCCTATTTTTTAGCTATAAATGTGGATTATTAATGTCTTTTTCTTAATATATATATATAAGTTTCTGAAATGATTGCCATTTGACACTCAATTTTCTATATTCTTATGATGCTATCTTTAGCTACTTATTTACTTCATTTGTAACCTCATCATTGGTATTTGAGTCCAATTACGAGGAAAGTTAACAGCAACATTGCTTACGTGTAATATAAGCTGTACATACATACTATGAAGTTCATTACAAAATTATTTGAAAGTTTTATAAAATGTTCTTTGTATGTAAAAATAAATCATAATATTTTTGTAATAAACTTTGGAAAAATAAAAAGAATTTAATTTAACCTAACCTAACCTAAGAAGAGGTATTTTAGGTCATAAAAAGCAAACGCCCAGTACACCAATTAAAACTGAAGTTCTCATCACATAAATGTTATTTTGCTGTTTAAGAAATGTTTCAATCAGAAATTTGGAGGAAAAAAATGATTATTCAAACATTTTATACTTTAGTAAACACTTGAAAAAAAAAATTTTTTTAGACAGTTTAAGTTTTAAGACAAAGTAAAGTATTTATTGTTGCACAAAGTATCGCTCAGCCCGACCATCTACAAGTAGTTATTGTTGCACAAAGTATCGCTCAGCCCGACCATCTATTTACAAAACAAACAACAAATATTTATTATTCAGAAAAATACTACGTTATATAAGATATACATTATTAAATTGTTGAAGCGGAACATCACATCCATATAGATTTACAACCTGTTGGCATTTATGTTCGATTCTGTATTTAGTGGAAAGTAATCTGATCCAAGTATTCCTCTCTGAATATGCCGTTGGGGAAGACGAGATTTTTACGGACAAAATTTTTCAGATTCATTCAAATTTTAGAGTAGAAAATAAGAAAATAAATAGAAATAATGGAAATAAAATAAAATGGTAATATTAAGTGGATTAATATTAAAACTATCAAGATTGCATTCGCTCAATTAATTAGTTAACAAATGAGTAAAAACTGGAATACAATACATTAATGGAAATTAACAAAGAGTTGCTTTAGTGATTTACGAAACGATATTAATGATGGTGCCTGTCTGACATTTATAGTTGTGGAGTTTCATATATCTGCTCCTTTATAGGAGAGTATTTCCTGCAATACGCACTGAATAATTTGGTTTGTGTATGAAATCACTGGCAAGCCTTGTATTGTGATTATGATTGGTCTGATGCGAGTTAATCACCCTTTTAATAGGTGAAGTATAGTTTCTGTTGTTAGCAACTTTGTTCATACTGATACCAATAGTTAGTTTTACATAAGTCATTTAGTTTAAGGATCTTCAAATCTCTGGAATTGGTAATACGCTTTAACATATTGGATATTTATAGTTTCGTTCTATATTACAATTTTAGGATACCTGAAGATCAGGGCCCCCATATATTCTTTTTTTTCTTTACAGTACCAAATATAATAATAAATTAAACTGAATGGCCGGTTAGGTCAACTGTACGTCCTTGACAATTGGTTAAGTCGTGATATTTTCGTTAGTTTTAACAAAGATATCATTTGGTAATTGAGGGTGGGGGTCCTGATCTTCAGGTGATCCCAATTTTATTAGGCAAACTTTACAGATGAAACTTTTTATATTTGTATTTAAAGACTTTATATTCAGAAGCAAATTAAAAATCTACTATTTTGAAACTAAAACAATTAATATTAATTCTCGATGGATGGATTATTTGTAGGATCATGCTATGTGTGTGTTTTGTATGACACCTTAACATTTCGTAGCCATATCCCCTGTCTCTCTAAATGATTTGCAAAAATACACTTATATGCACTTTGCTTCCTTTATGCAAGTGTATCCACGATAACAAAGATTATAATAAGCATACAAATATGATAGTTTATGACGTCAAACAGTATATTTATTATGCTCCGCATACCATTGAAGTAATTCATTTTTTATTCGGACAGACAAAAAACCAAGTCAGAACTCGGAAATTTCATAAAGTTTAATTTTAAATTCTTATTTTAAAATTGTTGTTTTATAATAATCTAATATAGAATAACAATTTACATTTATATAAAAATATTTAGGAGCTATTGAAGAATAGGGACCCCAGCCTTCTTTAGTTAGCTTTATAAGGCTAACTAACGAAAATATCATGACCTAACCTAACCAATCGTCAAGGGCGTACAGTTAACTGTTAGCCTAACGATTGGTTAGGTTAGGTCGTGATATTTTCGTTAGTTAGCCTTATAAGTCTACAGTAACTAAAGAAGGCTGGGGTCCCTATTCTTCAATAGCTCCAATATTTATTAAAGTGTATGATATTTAAGGCTGGGAAAAATAGCTTAGAGCCATAGAATAAGACTAATTCAGAGAATTTATTTTTTGTTTTGTATACTCATGCATTCACTGCGCATGTGCAACTTTTCTTTGTGAATGCACCTAATTAGGGAAACCTGACATACATTTCGAGTATCTGTTTAAAAAATATCCATCATAGAAAAAGGAGAGAAAACATTATGCGCAAAATTGTCAATATAGGGCATAATGTTACGTGACGTTCAAAGTTTGTAGAGAAATTTCAGTGAGTTGTTTGGAATTGTTTAATTGGTAAATGAAATGAAACAGTAATTTCATCAAAATTGACATAATTTCGACTTTCTGTGCTGTAAGGAGGCCATTTTATAGATTTTTTATAGTTTGAATATTATGTAGAGAAATCCAGATAATTTTATTTGATATGATGCATATGACTTTTGAAATTTGATGTCAAGCACTTTAACTTTATTTATTTTGGCAAGAGAACCGTTTCCGGTTATTAATGGACGACTAAAATAATTTTGTTAAGTTAGTGAAAACCTATATGCACACATTCATTTATAGACATGTTCTGATTGTGTGTTCATTTCATTGCTATCGTGGTGTGTAGAAGCGAGTGTTGTATCGGCTGCATATGGAATATACTGTAGTTTAATGTTGTTGATCAACAAAAAACACTGGTCAACAAATTTTAACTTTTTATTGCCTCTTCGATGGAAGTAGGTCTCCTTTGTAAAGTCGATCATGCTGATTGCAGTAAAAGTATCAATTTTTGCATAACACGCAGAGTTTTTGAGATATAAAAAAAACATATATCCTGTGATACAATTTTCAAGAATATATAAAAGGAAACATGAATATAGCATATCAAATAGCCGAACAGTTCCACTTATAGCTTCCATCAGGAGCATCTCTTTTCAGTGTCCAGCAGTAGTCCGCCATCATACTTGGATTCCACTCGCTTTGGTAACGCTTTTCATGACAACACTGTGCTGGTGAAAACTTTCGGCATGTTCATCATTAACATGACCATGGTTGGCTGTTAAAAATTTTAAGTGGGAATACAGGACGTCATATACAATTTCATGCTACACTACAGAAATTACAGGTATACTTTGAATTTGAATATCACCCAACACGAATTTGAAAGTAATTTGGTAGTATGAATTTGGTTAGGAAAAGGTATAATTTTTGTCTGTCTGAGTTGCAGGTATATTTTAATCTCATTTTGCTTTGTCTCTTTTCATATCTGAATCATTCGTCGAACTTAAGTAATATCTGTGGTTGTATCAACAATGCAGACTGTTTTGTTGTTGTGTGTGTGTGTGTGTGTGTGTGTGTGTGTGTGTGTGTGTGTGTGTGTGTGTCAAATCACCACAAAGTCATAGCGAAAGACCATGTCCCAACTCATAAAGACTGCTTATCATCTTTATTTTGGTTGCACAATTGGATACACACAACACACACCACACACACACACACATATATATATATATATATATATATATATATAATATATATATATATATATATATATATATATATATTAGGGCGGATCGAAAATGAGGTTTTTAAACTTTTTTCGAAATTCAAATATGGCTAGTGCGGAAAATATGTGGGTGCTATAGATAATGACTGTGCATAAATATTAGTCCTGCGAAATTATATCTTCAGGTGCCACAAAGCCGTCGAAAAAAGTGAAATATAATGATTTTCTTATATTCTGCATTAGTACAATAACTGAAACTTACTTGTTATTATTATATATTAAATGTTCCAATTACCAAAATAGTTACTGAATTACGCAGCTCTTAGTTTATTTAGATCAATGTTCTTTTGATTAATGATCTAAAGAATCCAGAACTCACCACGAGGAGGTGGCTGCGTGTCGAGCTCCACCATGCCCTCCCAACCACCCATCCTTGCGCATGTTTTTTTCTATTAACGTTTTATTTAAACTTTATATTCAGCTTTACTTTCGAATGATGGCATTTTTTTACGTGACTGAAGTGTTGATCTTATGAAGCCATCTCGCGCGTTCAATCCAAATACTTTTGATGATGCTTCAGTCACTAATTTTACCATTCTTTCTACTACTTGTGTATGACAAGGGAATTTCTCGAATGGAGGGGTACTCTTGTTTTCTATGAATTCTTCAATCTCATTTTCTGTCAGGTGTCTTGTCACAGGTGGTTCAGTGACAATGCATTTTTGCCAATTAATTAAATCAGTATAATCAGTAGCTTCAAATTGAATAACAGGTACTGTGAAACGCCTCACAACTTTTTCCTTGTTTGTTTGCCTTGCTTTCTTTATTCGCCTCCACGCTAATTCTCTTATGGCGCTGCGGTCATCATGAATCATTGATGCTAGAATATTTTCTGGATTTGCAAAAAATGCATTTCTTTGTATGACAGGGTTTACAATATCCTTTACTTCGTCATTCAGTGTTCTTGTTAGTTCAATAGTTTTGAAAACATGTTTTGAGCCATTGACAAAAGACGTACTTTGCTTAATAGAAAACCACATTGGGATGTAGACCTTCATTATAAAAGAAGCAATGTTCATGAGGTTCTCAGATGGACTTACAGTTGAAACGTATTGACGAAGCAAACGATTTGCTGTAGTCAGCCATCGTGAATGTGCCATTTTGCCTGGACTACGATGAGCAAGATCTGGAGAGCAATATCCCTTTGTTATGGCCTGATGAATATCAATTAGATATTTTTGGTCGGTGCTAAGATCTTCACAGTCTACAGTTGGTTCCTCAGCATCAATCCTTTCAAACTCGACAATAGGAAGACTCTCACAGTTCTCTAATTCCCTGCCAATAGGACCGGTGAATCCGCGGGGCCAGATGTTTTTCCATCCAGCTTTGCAACTAAATGGCGTAATGGCAATTCATTGGCATGGAGCTGGCACACTAAATGTTGAACTGGCTTCTTCAGCTTCAATTCTATAAGCCTTATAACGCCTCCCTTTTCTCCAGTGTTGACTGCTGCACCATCGCATCCAATGGCAACAAGGTTTTCCAGGTTCATGTCATTATTTCCAATATACTCAAACATTCCTTTACATATTTCTTCAGCTGATCCAGAATTCACAGAATAATGGTCCAAATAATCTGAACCAGGTTCTCTCACTAAAGTGATATGTTCTTCTGTTACCTTCTTCTGATATACTTTGGACTCTTTTTTTTCTTGGAAGAGTGTAGAATCTTTTCGACCATCAAAATAGATTCCTCTGATTGGGACCTGATTTTGATCTTTCATAATTTCTGATCTCTTCTTTTGTCTTCTCTTCTGATTTTACTCCTATCCACTACTTCAGATGTATTGTCAATAGAAACTTCTCCAATATCTTGCAATACTGCACTAACAATGAATGCTGCAGCTCGATCTGAAACTGCAGTCCTGTCACAAGCAGTAGCCACTGAAGGTAGATTTGTAGTTTTCCTTTTCTTGAATAATTGTTCTTCAGGTTGTTCGAGCTTTCTCTTCGAGCTAACTGGCTCTGGAAATGTATCGTCTGATATTTCGCCAGATTCACTTTCACTATTTGATGTCGATGATGATAATTCAACATTTGTATCCTGCAATTTCTCCTGTGAAGATTCTTTGGTGAGCCTCACAGCTTCTTTTTGCTTTCTTAGCAACGTAGATGTTTTTTCTTTGAGAGTGTAATATCTACTCTATCAATAAACAGTTTTCTTTCACTCTCTTTGATCTAAGAGGAACGTCACTTCTTCCTTTGGAACCGTTTTTTCTTTGGGACAAGAACATTGTGTTAGTACTTTGCACTTGCACGCTGCAATGTCAAAAAGTTTCGTGTGCTTCTTTTTTGAACATATCAATCTTTGCTTTGTAAGCTTCAGAATTTTTTCTGCTTTGGTATGGCTTCATAATGACACGATACTTTTCGTGGTAGCTTCTGAACATTGTTTCAATTCGCCTGTCTGACAGAATTGGGACGGAAGCACTTTCCCAAATTGTTTTCAATTTATCAACAACTTGTTCTAATATTTGAGATATTGAAGGATCTTTATTAGTATTCTGTTTCAAATCGTTTTCTTACAAACAAGTAATATTTAAAAACTCCTTCGTATGTAGGAAGATTCCTGTGCCACAAATCTTCCCCCATACCAAACATGGGCCTCAGTGAGTGCCCCATGTTTGGTATGGGGGAAGATTTGTGGCACAGGAATCTTCCTACATACGAAGGAGTTTTTAAATATTACTTGTTTGTAAGAAACGATTTGAAACAGAATACTAATAAAGATCCTTCAATATCTCAAATATTAGAACAAGTTGTTGATAAATTGAAAACAATTTGGGAAAGTGCTTCCGTCCCAATTCTGTCAGACAGGCGAATTGAAACATGTTCAGAAGCTACCACGAAAAGTATCGTGTCATTATGAAGCCATACCAAAGCAGAAAAAATTCTGAAGCTTACAAAGCAAAGATTGATATGTTCAAAAAAGAAGCACATACGAAACTTTTTGACATGCAGCGTGCAAGTGCAAAGTACTAACACAATGTTCTTGTCCCAAAGAAAAAACGGTTCCAAAGGAAGAAGTGACGTTCCTCTTAGATCAAAGGAGTGAAAGAAAACTGTTTATTGATAGAGTAGATATTACACTCTCAAAGAAAAAAGCATCTACGTTGCTAAGAAAGCAAAAAGCTGTGAGGCTCACCAAAGAATCTTCACAGGAGAAATTGCAGGATACAAATGTTGAATTATCATCATCGACATCAAATAGTGAAAGTGAATCTGGCGAAATATCAGACGATACATTTCCAGAGCCAGTTAGCTCGAAGAGAAAGCTCGAACAACCTGAAGAACAATTATTCAAGAAAAGGAAAACTACAAATCTACCTTCAGTGGCTACTGCTTGTGACAGGACTGCAGTTTCAGATCGAGCTGCAGCATTCATTGTTAGTGCAGTATTGCAAGATATTGGAGAAGTTTCTATTGACAATACATCTGAAGTAGTGGATAGGAGTAAAATCAGAAGAGAAAGACAAAAGAAGAGATCAGAAATTATGAAAGATCAAAATCAGGTCCCAATCAGAGGAATCTATTTGATGGTCGAAAGATTCTACACTCTTCCAAGAAAAAAAAGAGTCCAAAGTATATCAGAAGAAGGTAACAGAAGAACATATCACTTAGTGAGAGAACCTGGTTCAGATTATTTGGACCATTATTCTGTGAATTCTGGATCAGCTGAAGAAATATGTAAAGGAATGTTTGAGTATATTGGAAATAATGACATGAACCTGGAAACCTTGTTGCCATTGGATGCGATGGTGCAGCAGTCAACACTGGAGAAAAGGGAGGCGTTATAAGGCTTATAGAATTGAAGCTGAAGAAGCCAGTTCAACATTTAGTGTGCCAGCTCCATGCCAATGAATTGCCATTACGCCATTTAGTTGCAAAGCTGGATGGAAAAACATCTGGCCCCGCGGATTCACCGGTCTATTGGCAGGGAATTAGAGAACTGTGAGAGTCTTCCTATTGTCGAGTTTGAAAGGATTGATGCTGAGGAACCAACTGTAGACTGTGAAGATCTTAGCACCGACCAAAAATATCTAATTGATATTCATCAGGCCATAAAAGGGATATTGCTCTCCAGATCTTGCTCATCGTAGTCCAGGCAAAATGGCACATTCACGATGGCTGACTACAGCAAATCGTTTGCTTCGTCAATACGTTTCAACTGTAAGTCCATCTGAGAACCTCATGAACATTGCTTCTTTTATAATGAAGGTCTACATCCCAATGTGGTTTTCTATTAAGCAAAGTACGTCTTTTGTCAATGGCTCAAAACATGTTTTCAAAACTATTGAACTAACAAGAACACTGAATGACGAAGTAAAGGATATTGTAAACCCTGTCATACAAAGAAATGCATTTTTTGCAAATCCAGAAAATATTCTAGCATCAATGATTCATGATGACCGCAGCGCCATAAGAGAATTAGCGTGGAGGCGAATAAAGAAAGCAAGGCAAACAAACAAGGAAAAAGTTGTGAGGCGTTTCACAGTACCTGTTATTCAATTTGAAGCTACTGATTATACTGATTTAATTAATTGGCAAAATGCATTGTCACTGAACCACCTGTGACAAGACACCTGACAGAAAATGAGATTGAAGAATTCATAGAAAACAAGAGTACCCTCCATTCGAGAAATTCCCTTGTCATACACAAGTAGTAGAAAGAATGGTAAAATTAGTGACTGAAGCATCATCAAAAGTATTTGGATTGAACGCGCGAGATGGCTTCATAAGATCAACACTTCAGTCACGTAAAAAAATGCCATCATTCGAAAGTAAAGCTGAATATAAAGTTTAAATAAAACGTAATAGAAAAAAACATGCGCAAGGATGGGTGGTTGGGAGGGCATGGGTGGAGCTCGACACGCAGCCACCTCCTCGTGGTGAGTTCTGGATTCTTTAGATCATTAATCAAAAGAACATTGATCTAAATAAACTAAGAGCTGCGTAATTCAGTAACTATTTTGGTAATTGGAACACTTTAATATATAATAATAACAAGTAAGTTTCAGTTATTGTACTAATGCAGAATATAAGAAAATCATTATATTTCACTTTTTTCGACGGCTTTGTGGCACCTGAAGATAAATTTCGCAGGACTAATATTTATGCACAGTCATTATCTATAGCACCCACATATTTTCCGCACTAGCCATATTTGAATTTCGAAAAAAAGTTTAAAACCTCATTTTCGATCCGCCCTATATATATATATATATATATATATTATATATATATATATATATATATATATATATATATATATATATGTGTGTGTGTGTGTGTGTGTGTGTGTGTGTATCCAATTGTGCAACCAAAATAAAGATGATAAGCAGTCTTTATGAGTTGGGACATGGTCTTTCGCTATGACTTTGTGGTGATTTGACACACACACACACACACACACACACACACACACACACACACACACACAACAACAAAACAGTCTGCATTGTTGATACAACCACAGATATTACTTAAGTTCGACGAATGATTCAGATATGAAAAGAGACAAAGCAAAATGAGATTAAAATATACCTGCAACTCAGACAGACAAAAATTATACCTTTTCCTAACCAAATTCATACTACCAAATTACTTTCAAATTCGTGTTGGTGATATTCAAATTCAAAGTATACCTGTAATTTCTGTAGTGTAGCATGAAATTGTATATGACGTCCTGTATTCCCACTTAAAATTTTTAACAGCCAACCATGGTCATGTTAATGATGAACATGCCGAAAGTTTTCACCAGCACAGTGTTGTCATGAAAAGCGTTACCAAAGCGAGTGGAATCCAAGTATGATGGCGGACTACTGCTGGACACTGAAAAGAGATGCTCCTGATGGAAGCTATAAGTGGAACTGTTCGGCTATTTGATATGCTATATTCATGTTTCCTTTTTATATATTCTTGAAAATTGGTATCACAGGATATATGTTTTTTTTATATCTCAAAAACTCTGCGTGTTATGCAAAAATTGATACTTTTACTGCAATCAGCATGATCGACTTTACAAAGGAGACCTACTTCCATCGAAGAGGCAAATAAAAAGTTAAAATTTGTTGACCAGTGTTTTTTGTTGATCAACAACATTAAACTACAGTATATTCCATATGCAGCCGATACAACACTCGCTTCTACACACCACGATAGCAATGAAATGAACACACAATCAGAACATGTCTATAAATGAATGTGTGCATATAGGTTTTCACTAACTTAACAAAATTATTTTAGTCGTCCATTAATAACCGGAAACGGTTCTCTTGCCAAAATAAATAAAGTTAAAGTGCTTGACATCAAATTTCAAAAGTCATATGCATCATATCAAATAAAATTATCTGGATTTCTCTACATAATATTCAAACTATAAAAAATCTATAAAATGGCCTCCTTACAGCACAGAAAGTCGAAATTATGTCAATTTTGATGAAATTACTGTTTCATTTCATTTACCAATTAAACAATTCCAAACAACTCACTGAAATTTCTCTACAAACTTTGAACGTCACGTAACATTATGCCCTATATTGACAATTTTGCGCATAATGTTTTCTCTCCTTTTTCTATGATGGATATTTTTTAAACAGATACTCGAAATGTATGTCAGGTTTCCCTAATTAGGTGCATTCACAAAGAAAAGTTGCACATGCGCAGTGAATGCATGAGTATACAAAACAAAAATAAATTCTCTGAATTAGTCTTATTCTATGGCTCTAAGCTATTTTTCCCAGCCTTAAATATCATACACTTTAATAAATATTGGAGCTATTGAAGAATAGGGACCCCAGCCTTCTTTAGTTACTGTAGACTTATAAGGCTAACTAACGAAAATATCACGACCTAACCTAACAATCGTTAGGCTAACAGTTAACTGTACGCCCTTGACGATTGGTTAGGTTAGGTCATGATATTTTCGTTAGTTAGCCTTATAAAGCTAACTAAAGAAGGCTGGGGTCCCTATTCTTCAATAGCTCCTAAATATTTTTATATAAATGTAAATTGTTATTCTATATTAGATTATTATAAAACAACAATTTTAAAATAAGAATTTAAAATTAAACTTTATGAAATTTCCGAGTTCTGACTTGGTTTTTTGTCTGTCCGAATAAAAAATGAATTACTTCAATGGTATGCGGAGCATAATAAATATACTGTTTGACGTCATAAACTATCATATTTGTATGCTTATTATAATCTTTGTTATCGTGGATACACTAATTGCATAAAGGAAGCAAAGTGCATATAAGTGTATTTTTGCAAATCATTTAGAGAGACAGGGGATATGGCTACGAAATGTTAAGGTGTCATACAAAACACACACATAGCATGATCCTACAAATAATCCATCCATCGAGAATTAATATTAATTGTTTTAGTTTCAAAATAGTAGATTTTTAATTTGCTTCTGAATATAAAGTCTTTAAATACAAATATAAAAAGTTTCATCTGTAAAGTTTGCCTAATAAAATTGGGATCACCTGAAGATCAGGACCCCCACCCTCAATTACCAAATGATATCTTTGTTAAAACTAACGAAAATATCACGACTTAACCAATTGTCAAGGACGTACAGTTGACCTAACCGGCCATTCAGTTTAATTTATTATTATATTTGGTACTGTAAAGAAAAAAAAAGAATATATGGGGGCCCTGATCTTCAGGTATCCTAAAATTGTAATATAGAACGAAACTATAAATATCCAATATGTTAAAGCGTATTACCAATTCCAGAGATTTGAAGATCCTTAAACTAAATGACTTATGTAAAACTAACTATTGGTATCAGTATGAACAAAGTTGCTAACAACAGAAACTATACTTCACCTATTAAAAGGGTGATTAACTCGCATCAGACCAATCATAATCACAATACAAGGCTTGCCAGTGATTTCATACACAAACCAAATTATTCAGTGCGTATTGCAGGAAATACTCTCCTATAAAGGAGCAGATATATGAAACTCCACAACTATAAATGTCAGACAGGCACCATCATTAATATCGTTTCGTAAATCACTAAAGCAACTCTTTGTTAATTTCCATTAATGTATTGTATTCCAGTTTTTACTCATTTGTTAACTAATTAATTGAGCGAATGCAATCTTGATAGTTTTAATATTAATCCACTTAATATTACCATTTTATTTTATTTCCATTATTTCTATTTATTTTCTTATTTTCTACTCTAAAATTTGAATGAATCTGAAAAATTTTGTCCGTAAAAATCTCGTCTTCCCCAACGGCATATTCAGAGAGGAATACTTGGATCAGATTACTTTCCACTAAATACAGAATCGAACATAAATGCCAACAGGTTGTAAATCTATATGGATGTGATGTTCCGCTTCAACAATTTAATAATGTATATCTTATATAACGTAGTATTTTTCTGAATAATAAATATTTTGTTTGTTTGTTTTGTAAATAGATGGTCGGGCTGAGCGATACTTTGTGCAACAATAACTACTTGTAGATGGTCGGGCTGAGCGATACTTTGTGCAACAATAAATACTTTACTTTGTCTTAAAACTTAAACTGTCTAAAAAAATTTTTTTTTTCAAGTGTTTACTAAAGTATAAAATGTTTGAATAATCATTTTTTTCCTCCAAATTTCTGATTGAAACATTTCTTAAACAGCAAAATAACATTTATGTGATGAGAACTTCAGTTTTAATTGGTGTACTGGGCGTTTGCTTTTTATGACCTAAAATACCTCTTTTCTTAGGTTAGGTTAGGTTAAATTAAATTCTTTTTATTTTTCCAAAGTTTATTACAAAAATATTATGATTTATTTTTACATACAAAGAACATTTTATAAAACTTTCAAATAATTTTGTAATGAACTTCATAGTATGTATGTACAGCTTATATTACACGTAAGCAATGTTGCTGTTAACTTTCCTCGTAATTGGACTCAAATACCAATGATGAGGTTACAAATGAAGTAAATAAGTAGCTAAAGATAGCATCATAAGAATATAGAAAATTGAGTGTCAAATGGCAATCATTTCAGAAACTTATATATATATATTAAAAAAGACATTAATAATCCACATTTATAGCTAAAAAATAGGCAAACGTTTGGAAAAAATATCCTTTTTACATAAACAGTTAATCGTTAAGACTAATTTAAAAAGAGACAACTTACAGCATATATATATATATATATATATATATATATATATATATGGAATTCGAGTGAAAGCACAGAACAAGTGCGCGCTTTTCTCCTCCAAAATCGAAATATGGCACATTCATGAATCGATCAAAGCGTGACTCCTTCATCGTTTGCGCGGATAAAATATTAACTAAAATTACCAAAATTATGCCAGCCAATGGCTAAGAAACCACTCATTCCGCTTTGCATTTATGGAGGTAATGAGTGCCCATTTACCGCATAATATTCACATTTTACCTCGCGTATATTTCGTCCTTCATCTTTCCAGAAGGAAAGAAACGCCTTCGAAACACCAAATCAAAACCGGTAATTATGGAAATCGCGCGCAATCATATAATAACAAATCGTCCCCATTTAACGACACGAAATAATATTTAAATAACGCGCAATACATTTGATTTCTCGCTGAATAAACCTCGTTCTTATCTAAGTATCATATATTCATGCAATCGCCTTTTCCGACAGAAATAAAGCCTTCATGAAAGTTTTGGATTTAACATGAAACAAACATGCTTAATAATTTAATGCGTTTCATCCTTCAAACAATATATATATATATATATATATATATATATATATTATATATATATATATTCTATTGTGACAGAAACCTTAAAAAATGAGCGTTTTCTTTGAAATAAAGAACTGCAAATTGGCCACGCTTCTAAATAATAATAATAATAATAATAATAATAATAATTATCATTATTATTATTGTTATTAATTAATTAATTAAAAAGAAAAACGTTGAGGTGTCAGACGATCTTTATTACAAGTTTTACTTTCAGTGAAAAATCTTCTTTTGGTCAAAATTTAAATTATTTGAATAATGATATGTAATATATATATATATATATATATATATATATATATTATATATATATATATATATATATATATATATTAATATATATAATATATATAATATATTATATATATATATATATATATATATATATATATATATATATATATATATATATATCTATATATATATATATATATATATATATATATATATATATATATATAATCTGGCACTTTGCATTTTAATTACGAAAATAGATATCATATATATATATATATGATATTTACATACTGGATAACATTTATTGGAAACCTAAACTTTCTTATTCCATAAAAGTGCCCAATAAAAATGAAATAAATAATATAATTTACATATACTTTCATATATATATATATATATATATATGGTGTGTGTACTGTGAGTCTTAAAAGTAATGATGTTTACTTAAGTATTAATTACAGCAATTAATTTATATAAGTAAAATTAAGGAAATGTATTTACATTATATATATATATATTATATATAAATAGAGAGAAAGTGAGAGGAGACATTAATTGTAATAAATTTTTGTTACATGAGTAAAGATAGAAATTATTTACATTGTTTTTTTTATAAACTTTTATAAAAATACTTTCCTTTCAATGGTTGATTTTTTTTATATTCAGGGAACTAGTTTCAACGCCGAACTTCAGCCCCCGTTTTGGGGTGGGGACGTTATGGTTGATGATTCTGGGTATTGGACTCGCGAGCCGCGTGTTCGGTCCCCATAAAGCGCGTAATTATAGTGTGCGTTCAAGTTTTCTAATAAGACGTAGACTAAAAGAACACCAGACCTTCGCCCCATGGATTACTCGGCAAGAAAAAAGAACGTTTAGGGGCTTTCTATCGCATTGATTCTAATTTCTAATTGCGTATCTGAATTTCCTCAATATTATTAATATTATTAATGTTATTTTTATTACTGTTATCATTATTATTATTAATATTATTGTTATTATTATCATTATTATTATTATTATTATTAATATTGTTTTGCCACGAGAAATACGTTGATGACTTTCCTCTTGGAAGTATACTTAAATTCAATAAATAACTAAATAATAATGAAAGATTGACGCATGAAATAGAAGTGTATCATTATAGATCGGGCGGAATCGTTTATCTCTCATAAATCGTTTCAACGAAAATGAAATTAGTGATTTATACTAAATTTCAGCGACATTGTTTCTTCGTAGCTTTAGGAGTTAAACTATTTAGAATAACGTTTTTTAACTGTTTGTTTTTTTGTGTATTTTGGTTTTAGAATGTACGTACCTCGTGTTCGCTTACTCCCACTCAGCGTCATTCTCATTCCATCCCACGCCCAAGAGTGATAAAGCCGAAAGTGATAATTTCAAACGAGCCATTTTCAAATCGGTTTATTCCCAATTTATGCCATTCTCATTCTCATCCACGACTTTCCCATTTTGGTCCGAGTTAGGTTAGGTTAGGCTAATGTTAGATTAGTTTAGGTTAGGTTAAATTAAGTTAGGTTAGGAAATATTACAAATTCCCATTTGGCGCCGTTTACGCGAGTGAGAATCGAGTGACATTTTTCCAAAACAAGAAACTCTTTTTATCAAATATGGACTCCTCACTTTGTGTATTCTCACTTGCGAACAGCGAATGGGAATGCGAATGGGAACGCCATTAAGTGGGCAGTAATGCTTGTGTTCAACTAATCTTAAAAGTGCATTTTTAAGGGCAAATCAGTAGCTTTACAATTAACAAAACATTTCCCATTTCCTGAGGTTTAAAATCTTTTTGCAGGTTTAAAAGACCTGTAGAAAAAGTACAAATAATATATATATATATATATATATATATAATCATTAGTAAACACTATAAAATCCATAATCCATATATAGATACAGAATTCCTATAAAGAAATTTATGTATTTCTATACACAGTAATTGAAATTCAAAATATTAAATTATTGCCACATACTTCAATTCACTTTTTAGCGTTTTAGTGTAGCTACAAGTGCAGTCGTAAGAGGAAATACAGCACAGAAATGTACCTGAAAAAACCCTTACTTAACAGTTGGTAAATCTATGTATTGGTTTCAGGAAATATCTCATTAAGTGACTATTTATCACTGACTTCAGTCAAAAAACATTTCCACATCTGAAGTAAACATTTTCTCTGTTATGAAATGTGACTTTTTTCACTTACAATGAATTTTCTGGGCTTTATGAACAAATGGTAGTCTTATTACGCATTAAAACATTCATTACACAGTTCGATACACATAACAGTTTTAATACATATATAAGATTGGTCAATTATATATATATATATATATATGAGAAAGGAGCTTGTCACAACGGAGCCTCAATCTTCGGATGAATAGCAGGATCCAATCACATACAGCAAATATTTAACTGAATGAAAATCTGTATTGATAAAAAATCAATATTACAGTTATTGCATTATTATTATTACAAATATTTTTACATTATTATAATATTATATTATTACAATTGTTAAAAAATTATTACAATATTTATTCCAAACATTTCGGAAACCTTTTTATCCAATAATTTCATAGCCACTGATGATGGAAACAAATTCTCGAAAAATTTGAAATAAATGTTTGCTATATAGGCATGAATCCTGTTAGTCATATATACGAGTATATATTATATATATATATATCTATTATATATATATATATATATATTATTATATATATATATATATATATATATATATATATAACTTAAACG
>JAJOZX010011921.1:7500-110000 GCA_023014485.1 Bathynomus jamesi | reverse complement strand
AATTGAAGACCAACCATGCGCTAGAGGGCGCCGTGAATGATCGGCTGTCATAAAATTGAAAAGTTATTGCGGGTGAGATTAAAATGTTTTTTGATTAGCTAGTTAGGTAGGGTTAGTTTTTTTGGAGTTGTCGATGTTATGTTATGTTTACCAAAATGGATGTAGGTTCGATAATGTTCTGTGTTGTTTAATCGCTTTCGTAACGGCAAAAGTCATGTGACTGAAGGGACCTACACTTTACGTGGGATCCGAACCATCTAAGGATCTCTACATCATCAACGCAGAGGACAGTGGTCACCCATCCACTACTGAACTGGCTCAACGTCGCATCTTCGTTCGCTGAACTAACGGGAAGCAGTGCGCGACGCCTACAACCTACAGCTGGGAGTTGCAAAGGAATTTGCTGAGAGGCGAGTTTGAGTGCCTTAATTATAAAATTTACTCTTGCTGTTCTTGAAAAGTTTCAAGCATCATTCTTTATTGTCGCTTAAAGAAGTGGAATAAAAGAAGTCAAAGGAGAAAAATCTTCGGAGTAGTTTTGAAGTTCAGATTTTCGAATAGTTACAAAAGGAAAATGTAGCCTATCTGCGCAAGTGTCGACTATAATAGAAAATGTTATTTTTCACAACCTTTCCAAATTTCAAACTTAATTTCTCATTAATTATTTTTAATTTCATTTACAAAACATTTCAGTTTTGTAAATATGCACGAAGTAGTTTATAAAACTGATGTTTCTTAATGATGCAGTGACCAAGTGCCAACCATTGTACTAGAAAAAGGTAATGGCTTGGAAACCCATTTCCCTACTGCGTCGAGGTGAAGGCGTCTATTGGGTCACCGAGCGAGCACTAACAGGGTATATGTTTATTTATTTATTTTAGGGGATTAGTCTAGGCAGTGGTGGCGAACCTTTTTTGCTGGCGGTCATTTTTGTTACTTTTGATTTTTAAAAAATCGAAATTGGGTCACAATAATTTATTTATTTATTTACTTACTAATTTAGTGAGAAACTTCTTGTTGATTTAGGCTAATGTTTTGATCTGAGTTTATATTAGTTGTCTTTATCTCACACATGCAGCACTCATATCTGTGCAGACGCGATTCCTAGTGGTGGATTTGACGAAATTCATGGAGGAAAACGACTGTTCACATGAATAGATGAACCAAACATTGTTAGCAGAGCTAATGCTAGCCTTTTTCATTGATGCAAAAGAATTTGGTAAGGAGTTCTATTCTGCAAGAATAAGATTTTCTAATCTTTCTTTTGATTGTTGTTCTTGGTTACAGCCAAAATTGACGACTCCAATTCCTTTCTCGTAACTTCAGATTAAGATCATAAAATTTAGTCTTCCATACTGCACTTTCTTGGAAGTCACTAATTCCATTTCTAAGTTATCAATGTCAAGCAATGAAAAGCTGCTAACTGAAGATCTTCAAATTGAATAGTATGGGGAACTGGATGAATTCTAAGTTGTCATACATACATACTACACGTTTTTAAACGTATACTATACATTTAAAAACGTTTTCAATGTGTATCAGCTGTTTATTTCGGTAGGAGATAAAGTAATTTTAAACTGTAAGGCAGAAAATATTAAAAATTAGTCATTTTATTTAAATAAGAGCTCGTGGGTCAGTACTTGACCGCGGGTCAGTGGTTCGCCATCACTGGTCTAGGGGATGTAGTGAGTCTATATATATATATATATATATATATATATACAGGGTGTCCCAAAAAAACTATACTCTTTATAGCATCATATATTTTATAAATTAAAAAAAACCAACAATATATTGTAAGCAATTGCCAATGAAAGGTAAATTAGTAATCTAAGTGATCAAAATGTTATAGCGAGTTGTTTTCATATAAAATTTAATTAACTACGCCAAGTGCTCAAAATGTTCTCGGCGGCATGAATGCACTTTCAATACAACAAAATCGTGTGGTCTGATGAAGCTACCTTCAAGCTGAATGGCACAGTAAATCGACACAACTGCAGGTACTGGTCACTTGATAATCCACACGTTTATGTGGATAAACATGTTAATTTACCAGGATTAACAGCATGGTGTGGTTTATCATCCAGGGGTTTGGTTGGACCACTTTTCTTAATTGGACAGTTACCGGTGCCGCATATCTCGACATGGTGCGGACAGAAATTATACTGCAGTTCGGAAGTTGTTTGAAAACGACGACTTTTACTTTCAACAAGATGGCCCCCCCCCTCATTATCATTGTGATGTCAGAAGGTACCTCGATGAAACGTTGCCTAACCGTTGGATAGGACGAAGAGGAAGCGTTGAGTATCCTCCACGTTCACCGGACTTGACTCCACTTGATTTTACTTGTGGAGCTACCTGAAGGATGCAGTTTATGGTACAAGACCTGCAACACTCGAACACCTTAAGGATGCAATTAGGGAAAAGTACGGGACCATCACAGCATCCACATTAGTCCATGTCTGCGAATCAGTTAGTCGACGCATTCAAAAGTGCATTCATGCCGCCGGAGAACATTTTGAGCACTTGGCGTAGTTAATTAAATTTTATATGCAAACAACTCGCTATAACATTTTGATCACTTAGATTACTAATTTACCTTTCATTAGCAATTGCTATAACAATATATTGTTTGGTTTTTTTAAATTATAAAATATATGATGCTATAAAGAGTATATAGTTTTTTTTTGGGACACCCTATATATATTAGGCAGGGTCGAAATTTTATATTGAAAAGGTACATACTGTGAGGGGTTTGAACGGAACACAGGAACCCCCTCATAAGTTATTTTCGCTGTTCAAAGCCTACCCTGGCACATTTTTCACTTTTGACTATATTGAAGATATTCCATTTATACGAGACTTACTCTACATTCAGGTGTTTTGATGACATAAATCTTTATTAACGTATAATATCTTATTTAATAATGTGGAGTATTAAGAAAATTAATTAAGTACAACAATATATTCAGAAAAAAAATTAGAGGCATAATAAATGTGCTAAAATTCAATTCACTTTTTCATTGTTCCTTATCACATCAAAAGGGAAGAAATTTTCAATATCATTAGGAAATTTTATTTCATTATGTTTCTTACTCATTCCATTAGGCCTTCCATTCAAACTTGGGCAGTTCTCGTTTTGATTCTAATGAGTTTAAGATAAACTTTTGACGGTTGTCATATCCTATTCTTTCCTGACATGCCTTTGTTACTAGGTTCACTGCCCTTTCCACACTTTGACTGTGGCATGGAAAAGAGCGATCTCCAGTGGCTTACATCGAGCCTGTAGTAGCTCATCGTCGCTAAAATTGTTTTGCAGCGGTGGAGGAGTAATGATATCTCTTTGCCAATCGATTATCTCGGTGTAGTCAGTAGATTGGAAATTGAGGGTTCGAGGCAACTCAAAGTTTCTGGTACCTGAAAATCCTGTTCTTGAAAGGATAATTTTCTGAATAGCTCGCTCCGTAATTTCTAGTCTCTTGTCAGTTACCATTGATATAAGTATATTTTCTGGGTGGGCAAAGTAGGCGTTATTCTTTAATACTGGTTTTATGAGTGATCTATGTTGTTCATCTAAATTTCGAAGCAAGCACATTAAATGCCAAAAGTTATATGCGCCATCAGTTGCATTAGGATGGGATTTTATCCAAAACCACCCTGGAGCATAGAAATGAATAATAATATTGACTATATCTTGAAGGTTTTTATCGGGATTTGGCGTTGAGATACATAATCAAAGGACCCTGTTGGTTAGAGTTAGCTAGCGAGCATGATGAAGGGTACCTGGGGATCGAGTGGACAGATCTTGAGAAGTGTCTCCAGTTTGCACTGCCAGACACATCAGAATACCTTTGATCACTGCTTAGCTCTTCACAACATTTGTTGGAATTTCTTTAATGTTTCCCTTTACGCGAGAATATTTGACTACCTCCAATTTTGTTAAATCTGTTTTCAGTTTATTCCCAGTTGAACCCACAAAAGTACTTGGACCTGTTGTTTTACCATCAATGGCTTTGTAGACGTGCATAAAAGGCAGCTCATTCAAATGCAAGAGGCACACCAACCACTGCACTGGTCTGTTAAGATGAATTTCAACCAGTTTTATGGCCCACCAATTTTTCCTGTATTTACAGGAGTACCATCACACAGTAAAGCTTTGATAGTATCTGTGCTGTTCGAGTCTGAAATAATAGTTATCAACTCTTCTGCTATGCAGCGAGCAGTTCCATTATCTGGTGTACCATGGTCTACGGGGCTCCAATAAACCTTAGCCCCCCCCCCCGCCCATGGCCTAAACCATTAGAGGTACAGTAAAACTAAACATACCTTACAAAAGAGAATTTAATCCTGCATTTAATGAGAAACAATTAAAACTTGGTGTTCCCGCCATTGGCTTCCAAGAATTCGCTTTGGGTAGCTTGCCAAAGTGACGTGAATAGATCTTGATAGTTACGCAAATTTGCTAAAACAGTTTCAATGTGTTGCGTCATTGTATCCTTCGAAAATCGATTTGTTGCAGGTTCTTGAAACGAGAGACATTCAACCTTGTCCTTTATAACTGATCCAATGTGTTCACAGACGTTCAGGTCAGGAGAATTTCCTGGCCATTCTTCATTTCCAAGAATTCGATCTCATGGTTCCGCAAACTGTTGAGTGGCTAATGCCTTAAAGCAGGGGGCCTTATCTTGCAGAAGTGTGACCTGATCGACATCCATAACATTGTCTGGGTTTCTTAGAAAAGGAATGACATGCTGGGATAGAATAATATCACGAAAATACTGTCCATCCCAACTCTGACTATTTGGCTTCAGCACCCACATGAGCTTCTTTGCAGTGAACAAAACAAACACACCAACACAGTCTGGACTTTTTAATAATTCGCGATAATGCTCATTGTCATCGATTTCATCTGGTGTTGTGGCCCACACTCGATCTTTTGGTAGTTAGGCCGACGTGTTACGTAAACAAAAATTCATCGGAGACAGCTAAATGCATGAAATCATCCACATCCCAATCTTCAAGATAATGGGCAAACCACATTCTGTCATCGATGTTAAGTTGAGTTTTTCTTGGCTTTGGAAGTTCTGCCAAGGCTTTAAACCTTGCCTATGACGGTACAGTCGAATGATCTCACCACTAACGATCTTTCCTCTCAACACTTCGATCTCTCTAGAAAGTTTAGCACAGCTGTTTTTCCGCTTACGCGTACCGCTTTCAATGATGTCCTTTGTTTCCTGAGAGAGGCAAATTTGGGCGCCCAGATTTGGTTGTATCCATTTCACATTCATCCAAAGTTTTATTCCAATTCTTTTGACGAAGTCCTCACTTCTTCGCAACTTTTTGGCAACCCATGAACGTGTTATAAAGGTGGCTCCAACATCACGAGCTTCCCGAAATGTTATTGCTCGTATGCGATCTATCACACGTTGCCTCTCCGAATCACCAATTAATTGAGAAGCCATTATATTATCACTTTATCAGCTAGAGTAATTTTAATACCTGCAATAAATAAAGAATTTTATATATTTTTATAATCACTAAAAACTATTTCGATATAAGTAAACATGTAAGCTGCAAATGGGGGGGGCTAAGGTTTTTTGGAACCCCTTACATAGATGCTTCCAGGTTCTTTCACAATAACAGTGTTCTTCTTTTATCTTTCCACTTTTGGTTAATATGTTATCTTTCCTTCCATCAAATCCAAGGCACTCCATCTTCAGATTTTCGGATTTAGACCTAAAAGTATTTGTTTCAACCATGCGATTTCTTTCTCTCTAATTTCTTTGTGAAGTATGTTGGTGTGGTTAAGAATCCCCATATCTTTTAAAGCTGCATTGACTATTGCAGCTGCAGCTCTACAACTTACACAATAACGCTCTGCTGTTAGTGCTAGGTTTTTATAAGAGTGCCTGTTCTGAATATTCTGTCAATTCTAAATCGGCCTCATAATCTACATCCTGACTCTCTCAATCTACATCCATGTTTTCTTCAGTATTTTCTATAAATTCCGATGGTAAAACATTTGATGACTTCAGTCATTTCTTGTGCTTTTAGTTGACGGCTTTGTGCTTCTTAGGCTCTTGCTAAAGATCTCCTCTTGGTTGAACTAGTTATGCGATCAATTGGTCCTAACTGATTTTTTCTTTGTTTTTGACCCACAGAAGATTCCCATTCTGCCATTGGCATTTTGTCCTTACACCTGCAAGATTTCCTATCAATTCCCTTATCATAGCATTCACAAGAAGATACAGTATATCAAACATTTCATCATACTGAGCTACTTTAAGGCAAACTTTCATTTCTTCGATATAACAGCACCTTGTTCAATTTTGAGGCTTCTTCTATTAGTCGACTGACTTTAAGATAGATACCTTTGGTGTTAATCGTAGGAAAAGAAAATTTCATCCAATGTCTTCAATATCTTTTACAACAACCCTGTAACAATCATTAGCAGCTGCTGATCCTTTTGATTTAGCTTCTTCATGACAGCGTACAAAAAAGGTAGTCTCTCACAACATCTGCTTTTGAAGGAGTCATGGCTGCTGGAATTCCGTAGGATATCCAAAGGCTGCATTTGAGGACTTGCTTCTAGTAGTCATAGTTTATATTCAGAAGTAAAATCAAATTATATGTAATTTATAATAATTCAAATTATAATTAAAGCAAATGCAAATTATTTCTATTTATCTGAAACATAAAAATATTAAGCATTAAACAAACAATTTATCATGTAACATATAACAATTTTAAGCATATGCAAATATGAAGGTAAAAAAGGGAGGGGTATGTGATAGGGGTAGTAGGGTAGCACATGCTTCATTTTTTAAATATTTTGTTAATGATAAAAAAAACCTTCTCACATAGTGTACTTTTAAGAAATAATTTTTCCCATTTAAATATATACAAATATGAGGGCAAAAAGGGGGAGTTATGTGCTAGGGATAGCAGGGTTAGCAAGCCCATACTTGGTATTTTAATATTTTAAGATGATAAAATGAAACTTCTCACATAGTGTATTTTTAAGAAATAAAAAAATTCCCATTTTCGACCAGGCCTTATATAGATATATATAGATATATAGATATATAGATATATAGATATATTAGTGATGTAGCGGATGTCATTTTTTTCACATCCGCGGATGCGGATGAGGATGTTTGATTTCAACATCCGCGGATGCGGATGTCTACATTTTCGTTATTTTTTAGGATATATTCGAGATTTGTTGTGTTTAACGTATATAATAAGTTATTATATAGAGAGAGCTGTAGCTATAATGTAATATAATTGATTAATTGTACAATAATTGCTGTACTTTTCTCTGAACATATAAAATAATATCAAGCATCTAACTAATATAGAAATCAATTAGTGAATTCGTCTGCAAATAAATTCGTTATATTTTGTTTCAGCCACAATTAGAAACCATAATTGTGTTACAGGATGCCGGACGTGAACCCAACTCAAATGCACCCCACGACCTCTTTCCCCAACCTCCACCCTTATAGAAAGAGATCTTTAATTAGCTTGATAACTATTTATATTAAGTTTAAAGTTTTATTAGGCATATTTATAAATGAGTAATTAAAATAAAGTAAACTAAGATGTTAATCGTTAATGTTCAAACTTAATTATAGGAAGGTTATGCTTAAGGAACATTAATTTTTCTGCCTTTTCTGCTGCCAGTCTGTTTCTCTTTTCATCATATATTAATCCAGCACTGCTAAATAATCTCTCGCTTGGTACGTTTGTTGGAGGACAGGCTAAATGTTTCCTTGCAAGTTTACTCAAGTATGGATAGATATTCTGCGTATTTTTCCACCAACTAATAGGATTGTCACATGCAGCCAGGCGTTTTTCTTGGTGATAGCTCTCGATCATTTTTACTACATCTTTTGACATCGCGTAGGTCTCGTCATCGCTGCTTGACTCAAGAAACTGAGAGAGAGATTCTGTGATAGATTTGCTTGTTGGTGTTGGTTCTGTCACTGAAACTTTTATTCTTTTGGTGGGTGGCGAAGCGACAGATTCAAGAGATTGAAGCTCTTCAACTGCTTTGCCAAGTGATGATTTAACTCGTTCTAATGTACTAGGTGAAAATAACTTAGCTTTGTAACGTGGATCTAAGTAGGTTGCAAGAGAGTAACTTCATACAAGAACAGCCTCTCGTCTTGTCGCTTGCATCACTTTTGCGCACAATGAACTAGTTCTATTAATATAGTAGAATTTGATAATTTCCGCTTATTAATGACGTTTTATCTCAACGGTCCACATCCGCACGACATCCGCAGTCCAAAGTGCGGACGCGGATGCGAGAAAATGTGCGGATGTTATGCGGATGTGACCTACATCACTAATATATATATATATATATATATATATATATATAATATAGATATATAGATATATAGATATATGGTCTAGGTCTCTAGGGAATTACTCTTGTAAAAATGCCTGTGCTTCAAACCCCAACTCAGTAGCCTAATAGGTATATACAAGCGCGGACTGGCCCCGGCGGCCCACCGGCCCGTGGCCAGTGGGCCTTTTCCGTTGGGGGCCCTAAATTTGGTCGACGTATTACTATATAAGATCTCGGGGGTGTTCACAGGGGTAAAAAAAAATGCCAACACGGCAACGTACGTTGACGACAAAACGGCATTAAAAATTTTCCACTTTTTTAATACTAGTAAAATAATTGATATTTAAATTGTTTAGGATTATTAACTTTAGTTTATTCGTTGATAAATTATGTCCGTTTAAATAATTTTTATTTAAATGAAATTATAATATATTTATTTTATTTGTTGAAAATTAAATAAATAAATATGTTAAATGTTAAAAATCGCTATGTTGCCAAACGCATTTCTGAGATTTCTAGTATAACCAATCAGCACTCTAGGACACTATTTTTGGCGCGAAAAATAAAATTAAGTAAATAAAGTAAATATTTATTAAGCGGTGTTGCATTTGTGCTGGCGCGCCGATTGTTTGTTCTTGGTCTTTATAGCGTGAGTAATTTACTGAATTTTTATATAAGTAATTGTTAATTTTTATATTTTTAAGCTTTAAACACACAAATATCTTAGGAGCTGAATAAAGGCCAGCAGGGCCCAGCCAGTTCAGCCTAGATCCGAAGAACCTGCATACCCAAACCTACAATCCACACCCACAATAATTTCCTCATACCTTTTTTCTAAACGCCTTTGAAAACGTTATTCATTGATATTGTGCGCTATATAAATATATATATTATTATTATTATTATCATCAGAGGCGTAACTAAAAGAAGAAAGGCCTGTGGCCTACTGTTGATAATGGGCCCCTCTGTAATAGTTTAAGTAAGTGAAAGTTTAGTTTGGGATTGGAAAAAAGTCTTTCTACTTCATTTTCTATGATTTTCATGAGTAACTTTCATATTGTAATGAACATATATATATATATATATATAAAATGCAAACCCACAAGGAAAAAGAAAAATGATTCCAAGGCCTTTCGTGTATTCAGAAATACACCTCGTCATTCCCTGACTGCGTATTAATTAGATTTGATTTTGGTTGAGTTCAAAATTATATTCAAAACTCGCGGGGATTTACAGGTCATGACAAAATTACTAGATTTTTAAAAC
Organism: Bathynomus jamesi; assembly: GCA_023014485.1. Taxonomy (NCBI): domain Eukaryota; kingdom Metazoa; phylum Arthropoda; class Malacostraca; order Isopoda; family Cirolanidae; genus Bathynomus; species Bathynomus jamesi. Next base: position 100,375 of record JAJOZX010011921.1, on the reverse strand, counting down.
ATCCATAAACACTTTTTTGGGGGCAGAATTTACTGAAGCTTTTTGGGGGCCCTCTCAGTGACACCTGGCCGGTGGAAATGTTTGAGCCAGTCCTCACCTGGGTATGAACATTTATAAAATGAGGGTGAATCAGGCAAATTGTATTCAGTAATTTCAACGTAGAAAACTTATTTTTATAAAATTATGTACAGTATTTAATTTATAATTTCTTAATATTCTTAAAAATTGCAATGTTATAATAATGCAACTCGGACGGAGGATATTTTTGCAGCCAATCAAAGATGCTGGGGGTTGATGACGTAATGGCTCGACTGCAAACAAAAAAATTAATGGCGTCTCATATTCAAAGTTAAAGTTGTATATTGTAAATAAATGTAAAATGTCTTTAAAATGTGCCGCGATACTCTGTAACAATGTAGAAACTTCCACAAAAAGTAAGTTTTTTAATTTCCCTAAACCGAAGATCTTTTTAATATCTGTGGAAGAGTGGATCTAAAATTTAGCCCAAACATAAAGCAGATAGTGATATGTGATAAGCATTTTAATGAGACAGATTTTTCGTTGTTTACTAACAAAAGAAAACGCCTAAGGCCTACAGCAGCACCCAGGAAACTAATAACAAAAACATTAAATAGGCCTAGGCTTGTTTGCCCTCGGACTGAATTCGTTGGAATTACTACAGCCAGTGCTCTTTCTACTTGTTCAAAAATTGTAATGGAGATAGCTGAACCTACAACTGAACATCTACGAGGTTACAAATTAAGATGAAAAAGAATGTGTGTGTATATACACGCCTCGGTAGTGTAATGGTTAGCGTCGCTGACTATGAATCCATCGGCCCCGGGATCGAGACCCGGTGACGGCAGCCAGCGCGCAACAAAACCCAGCTGTTCATCCTTCCACACAAGAAAGTGGTTGATAGATAAATGGGTACCCTGGCAAAACCGAATGTTACCAAAGGTATATATATATAACACACGCGTTCTTTTTCATCTTAATATGTAACCTTGTGGATGTTCCGTGTGTCGCGCTCTTCCCGCGGAAGTCAAGCTAGTGACCCACCTCTAGGCCTGGCCTGGTGGAAGAGAGAGTTGGTCTCTTACGATCTCCATCGCACATAGCCAGACACACCCAGCTTATCTGGTACCGCCTTGAGCCATGCGTCCAGTCTTCTTTTGAAGGCTTCAACTTTGACACCAGTGATGTTCCTGATTTTTTGGGTAGCTGGTTAAAGTCTTGGTCCCTGGCAACCAAGGCATTTTCCTTCAGAGTCGCTTGTTTCTTTTAACTAGCGTTTAGTTTGGGAACACTACATATTCTGCCTTTCCTATTTTCTAGTGTTGTTTGCTTGCTTACAATATATAAATATATATATGTAAACTGGTTCCCGCTTCTGACACCAGTTATCGAAGTTTGATCGTGGGTCGTTGTGGTTTTGGTGGTGGCGCCGATTTGTTGGCGGGGTTCGGATCCACTGGCCTTCAGGTATCTGGGTTGCCCTTATAATCACTCGGGCATCAGAATGGCATCGATGCTACGGTTAGTAGTAAGCCGTTAAAGGGATGAATAATGGATGATAGCTTACATAACACTTTAATATGATAAATAATGGGAGTAAATGAACCGGCATAACTGCAACTGATTTATGCGTATAGCATGGGTTATATCAAGAAGAATAATCGTCCCGGGTGTGACTCGACTCGGGATTTTATACCTTCAAGTCTCGCGCATGGATATTGGACCAACGCCTTCACTAAGGGCTTGGCAGTATTCGCGTCATGCGTATTGGATGCGGTGATACGCCTCCTCCAGAAAGGAGCGTCGTTCTATAACATATATATATATATTGAAATCCACAGGGAAAAGAAAAAATTATTCCAAGGCCTTTCATGTATTCGTCAGGGAATGACGAGATTTACTGCTGAATACACGAAAGGCCTTGCAATCATTTTTTCTTTCCCTGTGAGTTTGCATTATTCATTCATTTCCCGTGTTTAAGTGAAATTCACACACACAGATATATATATATGAGCCTTTTTCCAGGCAACTAGTGTGTGTGTGTGATGACGTCAGCAATGACGTAAAAAGAAAGCGGGGGACAAGTGACTCTGCTTTGGGGGACCAGAGTCAAGAGTCACTGAGGGCCAACAACTGCTCACTGATTCAATCAGATTCCCGCGCATGCTGAAAATGCCGAAAGCCCAACACTGTTTATATATCTACTGTGATATAATTCTTCGAAACAGAAAAAGATATTTATATTTCTCTCTCTCTCTCTTCTCTCTCTCTCTCTCTCTCTCTCTCTCTCTCTCTCTCTCTCCTCTCTCTCTCCTCTCTCTCTCTCAAAATAATATGAAACATTCGCAAGGATGTATTCCATATAAAGAACAGAAATTTAAAGACGAAATAACAATCAGTCAGGGAGGTTATTCTTTGTATTACATTAGTTTTCTATTTCTTTCCTTAGTGCGAAGGTAAAAAGACCCAACCTTAATCATTGGCTGGAGTGAAAGTCTCTTTAAAAGTAAAAAAAAAAATCGTGCTCGTAAGTTTTCGCCGTTGAGAAAAGTTTTAATTAGTTTGTCATCGATTGAGCAAATTCATGCATAACTTAATATTTTTCTTGTTTTTCTTAAGTGTGTTGTTAATAGGGAAAGAGCGTCAGATGGAAACATGTTGTTTATTTTATTAATTGTACAGTTCTCTCTCTCTCTCTCTCTCTCTCTCTCTCTCTCTCTCTCTCTCTCATTGGCACAGCCATGCATTAAACATGGTTACATTCTACGCAGTGACTTTATCGTTATGGAATATTCCATGAAGTGGATTCTAGCCATGCATGACTTAGTGTCGAAACTTCAGAACAAAGTGTGCGATATTAATTTTAATTTCGTACAAAATCAGAATAAGACCGTTGGGTATTTCTTGCATGCTGAATTCTACAGCCGGTATGTCATTCTCTCTCCAACAGTGTGTATTTACATTTTGAATTGTTAAATGCAGGATGGACGGTAAATTACGTCGTGGCACACAAAATTGCAACTTTAGTGTTGAAGGTTCGCATTCCAAATAAAACTAAAAATTGTATGAATTGTATTTGTGATATATTTAATGAAGCCCAATTAACTCGTAATGTGCTGATGTATGTTAACATGTGAGCTTAGGGATTGGAGTATAAAGATGAAATGAATTGAAGGTAATAGATACAGAAAGTGGTATTTTGATGGACGAATTTTTTAAAATTTTAGTCCACTGGACGAGATCCTTTGTCATTGGAATAAAAATTTTGCTTCAAATTCATAACATACCGTTTACTATTACCTGAATTCCCCGTGGTACCATTCCCCGTGGTACCATTCCCCGTGGTACGAGTTCCCAACTATTTTCATTACCAATCCTGAGATCATAACTGAACTAGTCTACGTTTTAAGCCGACCATTTCGCCATTTTATTTTTCGACAGTCAGAATAGGGAATTACACGTTTTGTCTTTGTTATTTGTGGTCTATCTAACCTATCGTATATTACTGGAAACAAGCCAAAAACAGTCTTCCAATTGGTTAGCTTATTAAGTTAACTCATTTGTGGAGTTCTTTGAGAAGAACGAATATTTCAACTAATACCTGACACTAATTGGTTTCGTTATGTTAATAATACTTTTGTAATAATTCTTGATGATGTTAACGTTAATAATAATAATACGACACATTTAAATAGCTTCGTTCATTTTATAAGTTAACCTTCTATCGACGTCTGAGTGGAATAAATACCATTTCAAGTACTCTTTCGGACTTAACCCCTACAAAAATTCCGGACATTAAAAGGTTAATTATAAAGTTGAAAGAGAGAGTGGTGTCATTTTTAGATGTTTTAATAACGAGAAACTCCAACCAAAAATTGTTTTCAAGGATCAAGTAAAGATAAGCACCCCCAACCTTTTTTAGTTAGCTTTATAAGGCTAACTAACGAAAATATCACGACTTAACCTAACCAATCGTTAGGTCAACTGTACGCCCTTGACGATTGGTTAGGTAGGTTAGGTTAGGTCGTGATATTTTCGTTAGTTAGCCTTATAAAGCTAACTAAAAAAGATTGGGGGTGCTTATCTTTACTTGATCCGTTTTCAAGTATATCATAAGCCTACACATTTTGACTTTTACCTTCTTTTTTCTAATCGTATCTTGAACACAAAGACGGACGCCATTTCTGCCGTATCTACAGTAAGAGCAACTCTGTATTCTGATCCGCAGTTTTTAGATATCAAATACATAAAATCTTGCTTCAAATGAATATTCGGAAGAGTTAATCAAGAAGCGTTTCTATTAGTTAAAGGCTTTTTTTTATATTTTTGTACATAGAGTTAGACCATGACACACGATAGTGCTTTTTCTTAAAAGTTCCTTATGAAGTTGACAAGACAATAATTACCCCAACAAGTAAAGCTGGTTACTTCTGCTTGTACTACCATACCGTAAGTAGGTTAGTTCAATCATAAATAACGCAAAGAGGTAAAGAATCGAAACGTGTGGATTTTATTCTCTGTTTTGATCGCCCCCAAACATACAAAGATGAAATGGTAGATTTAAAACGTAGGCTTTACTAGCACAGCCATGATCTTAAAGTAATCAAAATAATTACTTGTTTAAACATCGGGAGATCTTTAAATCACTGAGCTGCCATTCAGGAAGTTGATTCCAGTGATAACAATCTTTCAAAGACAAAAAAGAAGAATAATGGAACCATTATCACTCCACTGATATGTTTATTCTAATAAAATTTCTTAAAACATTAACGCTTTTAATTTCAACATTAAAAAGTTATACATAAAATAGGAACTAATTAGCCTGCCAGAGGTACAATGACTATTCATTGTTCATGTCAGTGGAGTCTCATTTTACTTAGTTCAGTCCTTGGTTGGTTTTGATTTGCCACAATTATTTCTCGTTATGTCCACTTCTTCAATTTATATTCTTTCATTCTGACGAGGAGTGTATCGCTGTATGTACACCAAAGTTAATTAATGTTATTTCCTTCCTGGTTTATATATATATATATGGGAATGAACTCAGAATGGTCCCCTGAGTTTTTTATGATACACACAGACAGTCCCAAAGCTGGATCCTGTCTGCTTTGCAGATAGCTGGTGAGGGAAGCTATATTTATGGGACCTCTCTGCGAGTGACCCGTTGCCCACGTCGGGCTAGCATCATGAAAAAGAAAAACTGGTATTTGTCATTTACCATTACTTATTCGGACTATAGTGGATTAATTATCCCAGAAGAGTTCCTTGTTCCATGCACTGTCGTGTGTATCATATATATATATATATATATATATATATATATATATATATATATATTGGTATTAGCAAAGCCAGCTTACGACAGAGACGTGAATAAATTACAAATTAGACTGTTGTTTTCGATTTTGGGATTAAATGTAATGAACTTCACGTTCTATGGATAAGTATATTGTGAGTTAAATTAAGATAAGTTAGATTAGCTTGCAATAGGTTAGGTTAAGTTAGTTTTTTAAGTGTCGCGGTTTTGATCTTGTCGATCTGATGAGTATAGATCATATCATTTGTATATGATAGTGTTTTATCGCTTCCAGTGGTGATCAACTACGTACGGAAGCCTCGTCAGTACGTTGATCCTCTCTTTAAATATATATTGGACAATGATACTGCGAGCTGCTCACACAGTGAATGTATGTATGGGTAGAGAGGTGTTTGTCAAACAGGGAAACCTATTCTTTTTAAAATTATCCGTAAAGAATCAGAGTTCCTAGTGTTGACCTTGGTTTTACTTCTGCCCGAATTACTCATTCTGACGAAGGTCAAGCTTGTCACTTCACCTTCGACCTACAGTTTAACTTCGAATCCGAACTACGCTCCACCAGCAGCCCAGCGTCTTAACCACTAAGCTACCCAGGGTATCCATTTATCTACCAGCCAATTTCTTGTGTCGAAAGATGAACAGTTGGGTTTTGCTGAGCGCCTGCCATCACCGGGTCTCGATCCCGGGGCCGACGGATTCGTAGTCAGCGACGATTAATTACATTACACAAAGATTTCTTAACTTTATATTTTGGGTACACTTTATTTTTTTAATTTCACCCCTGAAAAAGGGTTGAATTTATCCCAGAAAAATGTATACACGACGATTTATATACGACTGTTCTCTCCTACTTACGCGTCGATTGGAAGCAAAATAAATATACGGTTACGGTACTTCGTACGCACTTAATATATGTCGAATATTGTTAAGTCGAAATTCTTCACAGCTACGAGGACGAGATTCAGCAACAAACTCGCGTTTGAATCGTGTTATCCCGTCAAATACACGCTTTCATTGATAAGGGTTAAAGGACCCCCTGTTGACCCTTAACGTTTATTTAAAAGCTGCCTACGAACTGTTTCCCGTAATTAAGCTTAAATGGACTGAAAGGGCATCATTCTATAATTCAACAAGCGTGAAACGCGTAATGAAGATTACAAGCGGAGGATAATTGTTGGCGGAAAATGATAAACAAAAGCTTCGTCACTAAATTAAATCCAAGCAAACGAATAGGAGTTTTTATTCTTTCTAAAATACAGGGTGATCATAAAAAAGGTATTCCCGGAAATAGTTACATAATTTTTTTTTTAGGAACACTTTTTATCACCCTGTATACTGCCCTACATACTCTTGTGCATTTGAAAAGCAAAGAAGCTTGAAACCAACTCCCTAATATACAATAAAATATATACAAAATATAATTATTATATTATATATATATATATAAACCCACAAGGAAAAAGAAATGATTCCAAAGCCTTCGTGTATTCAACAGTACACTTCGTCAGGTACTTACTAATGCAAAAAAAGGTCAATCATTTCTTTTTCCTTGTGGTTTGCATCAGTCATTCATTCATTTCGTGTTTAATTGTGAAATTCATTTCATGTACAATATTAGTATATAATATATATATATATATATATATATTATATATATATACATATATATATATATATACAGGCCCTCTCAGAGGTCCAGAGAGGCCCGGGCCACTTCCAGCTTTTGAGGCCCATAGCTAAACCCAATTATTACTTTCACTGCAAAACATTATATTCAAACCTAAAGTTTCTAAATTTGAGGCCTCCCTTAAGCTTGAGGCCCAGGCCAAATGGCCCTCCTAGTCCCCCTCCCCTCTGATAGGCCTTGTATGTATGTGTATATATATATATATACTAAAAGAAATATTGGAATCAGAAGCCAAAAGCAGAAGTTTAATTATAATTTTCTCTTAAAAAAACAAAAACAAAAAACAATAAGTTGGCAGAATTAACTTGAGAATATTAAGAATCGAAAAGAATTAATTACTCACTTTCACACTGAGATTCTTCGAGACACCTTCATCAATCTTGGCTTCCCTTCAAAAAACAAAACATATATATATATATATATAACTGCAAACACGCAGTATAATTAACGTAAAGAACGACGCTTTGTATAGGAGACTTACCCGCGCAAGATGAGAGCGAAAGAACGAAACAATGATGAAAATAATAATGAAAGAAAAATTACCTGGTTATTTTTATCATAAATATTATTCGTGTGTTACTTTGGGGAAATAAAAAATAAAATTATATATATAATTAACCTTTGGTTAGCTTCCGCCCGAATTGTTTATTCTGACGAAGGTCTCAAGCTTTTCACTCCACCTTAGACCTACAGTTTAACGTGGAATCCGAACCACGCCCCATCAGCAGCCTAGCGTCGTAACCACTAGACCCCCTAGGGTACCCATTTATCTACCAACCACTTTCTTTTATTGTGTGGAAGGATGAACAGCTGGGTTTTGCTGCGCGCCGGCTGCCGTCAGGTCTCGAACCCGGGGCCGATGGATTCGTAGTCAGCGACGCTAACCACTAACCACCGAGGCGCATATATATATATATATATATAATATAATTAAAATTCCAGCAAAAGTTCCCAGCAACACAACCTTGGGAGTAACTGGTAGAGGCAGATGTGTTACTAAAACCACCCCTAGTTCTCCTTTAGTAAGTATACCAAATTTATTGCAGATTACCCAAGGGCCTAGTCGTTTCGGCGTGCATAAACAAACAACAGACATCATCACCATTAACATAATTCCCTCCATATATAAATAAGAGAGATATATATATACTGTGTGTGTGTGTGTGTGTGTGTGTGTGTGTGTGTGCGCGCGCGCGTGTGTGTGTGCACGAGTGTAGTTCATTTATGAACACTTTTAATCATCATATCTTTCAATAACCTCTGTTGTCATTGCACGTATAATGATAACGGAATTAACTTTACATTTAATTAAATTGTATGCCAAAGTGGAATTCAATTTCATTTCTTTTATCAGAATATAAAATGGAGGAGCTACATCTTAAAGAAGTAGCGTTCTTTTTCGCTTTAAAATATTTAAATTGCGTTACTTCGTCCTAATCGAAAGTGCATGAAATATTAGGAGAGTTTCCAAAGTAGAGATGGCGCTGTTTTTCGATTTGAAGAAATTTTTAAAACGATCAATTCTTATATAGCGAATGACCCTAGTCAAAATAATGTTTCCGAATATTTGAATGCAATTTCAGGGCAGTTGAAGCCAAGTATTTGTGCGGGTGGTGAGCTCGCCCCCTCCCCCTCCCCCTACCGCTGCACCCCCACGCCTCCCACTCTATATAGGCTCATCGATTTGCACTTCAAGTTAGCGTCTAGTTTTTTCCAATATGAATCGTATTCAAAGGAGAGATGCACAAAGAGAAATAACAATTCGTTCTTGAAAAAATTGTTCACCTGCGGGTATTAATGTAAATATACAGTACGTGTTTTTGGTCTTCTCTTTGGGTAGAATGGTAAAAATGAGTATGAAATGGGTATAAAAGTCCGTGAAAATATTCTTTTCGCGGATTTTTTTCAATAATAAAAACGTTGTTCTTTTCTGTAACGTTTACCGACGTTCAATGTGGTTTGTATGTGAGTATATGGTCACAAGACCACATACCCACTCACACCTGCTGTGGCCTTAGTGGTCACAAGACCACTAAAGCCATACTACGAAGCTGGCGTCAATTGACATCTAGCTCGAGTGCAGTTTAATTATATTAAGAAATATATATATATATATATTTTTTTTTAATGCAGGAATGAGGGGCCAAGGGCGACTGTCAGCAAAAACGCTCCTCACCCATAGAAGAAGAAGAAGAGAGCTAAAATAAGGTTCAGGGTTTTGGAGATGCTTTGCACACACTGCGTTTGAAAGAGTGGAGGTCATAGACAGGGGGGAAAAATGGACTGAGAAACATTGTTCCAGAGATGACCGGTTAAGTAGATGAAAGATTAAAAATACCAATTAATGCTCGCGTTAGAGAGTTGGATAGAGAATTAATATATATAATTTGTTTAATTAAATAACTTTTATTCATAAAATAAATATAATTTTTGTTTTTACAATAATTTTAACATCAAATAAATAATTATTCTTTCATTAACAGCAATTTATCTCCATTTTACAATTTCTCGCTGATCTTATAATTTTAATTTAAGTTTTATTAATTAATTTAGAATATTCGGTGTCAATGACCTGTCGCTGTTGCGTTTTGGCTTCCCTACGACATTTTTACACTTTCTCGCATATTGAATTCTGTATATCGACACTCGCTCGACTTTAAAATCCTAATAACTAAAACTAATTTAACTTTATTTAACATATCCTAACTTTAATCGTATCCCTTTTTTCTTAATAAAAGATACGATACCGTTTATAGAGATAAACCACCGCGACAGTGTTAATGTCGTGATACGCAGGTTCGTGTTGAAATGGGCTCTGTGCGTATCCTCATGAGCGTCGTGATTTCGTAGGGAAGACAAGAGAGGTTTGTGTGTGACCACACACACGCGCGCGCGCGCGCGCGACAGAATCACGCGGCTGAGATAATACTGTATAATTGCACGTTCAGTATCCATTGATTTATCGAAATGATATTTTGACTGGACTGACAATAGAATTTATCCTTTTGTATCCACTAAGTAAAAAAAGAAAATCTAATTTTCGACTTGAGTAAAACAAAAGTGTCAAGTCAAATATATTTGCGATAATAAATGAACTTAAATTGAAAATAATCATCTTTTAAATTATTTCCATTCGTCATGAAAACCAAATTAGCTAAAATGAGGATTATTTTAAATGTCTCTACAGTATATGAATTGCCTTTTTTTTTTTTTTTTTTTCCTTACACTATTAAAAAAACACCTACAATTCCTTCCATCTCCTCTTTCCATCCATTTCCTGTTTAAATAACAAAAAAAATGACCCACAAAGTTTCAACCAACAAAATAAAGGGGGTGGGGGTAATGGGGGAGGGGATGCAACAAGGGTGGGGGTAATGGGGGAGGGGATGCAACAAGGGGTGGGGTTAGTCCCCCCAAGTTGCATAAAGGGGGTGAGGGGCTTGAGAGGGAGAATGACCTCCCTCCCAAAGGGGTAACCCTAACGTGCCCTCGCCGTAGATGAGTTTGTGAAGCGGGTAAGGGGGAGAGGGTGGGGGTAATGGTGGAGAGGGGTTATGCAACAAGAGGGGTGGGGTTATCCCTCAAGTTGCACAAAGGGGGGTGAGGGTTTTTTGGGGGAGAGGGAGAAAGACCTCCCCCCCAAAGGGGTAACCCTAACGTGCCCTCGCTGTAGGCGAGTTTGCGAAGCACTAGCCCCGCTCCTAGGGCGTAGGCTCTGCTTGTAATTTTGTAAAATTTAATTTTACATTGAACTTATTTTCATTTCACTTTTTCATTTTCAAACATTTTGTCTTCTCGTCTTATTATATTACTCAAAGGATTACCACACTCATTCCGTGAGTTTAAACTCGTCATTCAAAATGTCATACATTTCTGACGAAGACTTAATTTGAGATCATTTTCAATTTCTTTAACTTCAGAGTAATTTCATATTTCGGGAAAGTGTATTTCCAAATCTATTGTAATTGTAGAAGAAAGAAATAATCGAGCTATTTTAGATTTGATAAAAATCATTACTGAATTTCGTTACTGGACGAGTTGTCTTTTTTATTTATGAAAGCATTTTCAAAGGACGAAAATTTATTTTAAAGTTAATTTTTCAATTGAAATGAATGAGGGTTTTAAGTCCTTTGAATGTCATTCCGTGTCAGAACGTCTAAATTTTTAATTTTGTTCATCAAAACATTTTTATTTCATTTTTAAGAATGTTTTGGAAAATGTTTCATTTTATGGAGTTAATCAGTTTTAATTTTAAACCGACTAAAATTCCTATCAATGAAAAAAAATGTTTGGAAATTTTCGATTTAGCTAACTGGTTTATAATTAATTGTGTGTGTGTGTGGTTTGTTTAACCTCCTTCGTAACAGCAAAGGTGATGTAAAGAAGGGGGCGTACAGCTTCATGTGGGATCTGAACCACGAGTCTCTACATCACCTGGACGCAGAAGACGGTCACCCATCTAACTATTACCCAAACTTAATATCGCTTAACTTCGCTAATCGACGCGAAGCGGTGTTGGAACATAATTTCAACGTTCCCCCGCTTACGGGTCAAAAGTTACTCCAATTTTTGGAAAATCTAAATATGAGAAACAACTTTAAATACTTTTCAACCTGAAGAAGTTTGAAGTAATCCGCAACATTTTTAGCATTAACACAAAACCCTTATGGCCTTCACCTTTAAATCCATTTAATAATGAATTCTAAAATAGAATTCTGAATTACAGAAATTAATTAACCCTTCCGGGTATCTTTAATATTGTATTGTATACATAACTGAAAACTTCCTCTTCCGTTTCATTTAATGTTTATTCTCAATCGTAGAGTTTTTAATTAGGAATTTGTTTAAAAAAGAAATTTGTTTAGAATTTGTTTAGAAAAAAAAAAAATTAGAATTTGTTTAGAAATTTTTTTTTTTTTAGAATTTGTTTAAAAAAATATTTTTTTAGAATGTTTGTCATCACGGCCTCCACGCGTAATTCTGTGATCATTGTACGATGCATAGCTGCGACATCATTACTATTGATCTACAAATCATATTTCAACGTACCCTTAGGCCGACCGCACGCAGGATCGTCTTGCGACTGACGACTTGGGTCGTGACGACGATTCCCCAGAATCGCGTCGCCGTTGCTGCAGTGTGCGGGGCTCCCATTCTGTCAGTGTAAAATCACGAGCGACTCAAGTCATCACGACCCAAGTCGTTAGTCGCGAGTTCTTTATACTACATTGGATTAAGATTAGAATGAACGTAAAAAAAAAGTATTCTTAATAGAGGGTGTTCAAAAAGAAACTCAACCCGAAAGAAAAGGGCTAGGTTACAATTATATATGCGTTCTCCAATAGGTTGCGTTTCTTTTTGAACACACTGTATTGAGTAAATAATATTTATTAACCCTTATGGACAGGTTTATTATATGGTTATATTATATATGAGTTTGATTGAAACGTAACATTTCGTACATGGATCCATAGATGGTTAGTCCTTTAAGGCCGGATTTTTTTGTGGGGTTAACTTACGCACGAGTGTATTTGAAACGTTACCAATTTGTACCAGTCGTCCTGAAAGGGTTAATGTAGAGGAACGTTATTTTTTATAGAAGTGCATTGATCATGGATTCTTTTAAATCACACACATGACTTGCGTGATTATTCTCAAATACGAGAAACTGACACAAAAAAAAAAGATTTATTTTACGTAATGGATTTATTTCAAGCACAAACTTTAGAGTTTAGACTTATTCTAAGGTTTTCATCAGGTCGAAAACGTCTTTTGGCTTCTAATAAATGTCTTTGTTATTGTGGCTTTATTCTATGGGAGTAACTTTACTAAAAAATTATTAAAATTTCCTTCTGTTTCTACCTACTTTTGTTCGACGATAGTTGTTGTGGATTGTGGTCCATCGTCGGATTCTGAAGTGTCGGTTTTAACCTTTGGAGATTTTGTCTTATGCGCTATTCGGATGTCATCCAACCAGGCTGACAATATGTCTTTGAGCTGCACGCCAATTGGAGGAAAGAGGAATAAGCTTTAATAATGGTGAATGTATAAAAGACAGCAAAGATGATAACACTGTTATTATTTTCAGACGAAAGAACGTTTGTGGATCAATCGATGTTCTTCTTTCTTGCAATTACAATTTAGGAAAATAAGCTTTGATGAAGCATTCGTATAGAGTTTGTCCCAAAGTCACGTGACACGGAAATCGGGCAAAAATTTGCTATTAATGTTAAATTTAATATTTATAGGTATTCTTTTGTCATGTCTCAACCTGTGTGTGTGTATATATATATATATATATATATATATATATATATATATATAATAACCTTTGGTTAACCTTTGGTTAGCTTCCACCCGAATTGTTCATTCTGACGAAGGTCAAGCTTTTCATTCCACCTTAGACCTACAGTTTAACGTGGAATCCGAACCACGCTCCACCAGCAGTCCAGCGTTTTAACCACTAGGCCACCCAGGGTACCCATTTACCTACCAACTACTTTCTTTTATTGTGTGGAAGGATGAACAGCTGGGTTTTGCTGCGCGCCGCCGGCTCTCGATCCCGGGGCCGATGGATTCGTAGTCAGGGACGCTAACCACTACACCACCGAGGGCATATATATATATATATATATATATATATAATATATAATATACACACACACACACACCTTACCTTACAACCTTACAACTTACAAAGTTCCGCGCGATGATTCCTCATTTCGCGAAGGTCAAGCTTGTCGCTCAGTAGTATAGCCGCAAAAGGGGAGAGTGCAGGAATGTTGCAGGTTATTGTAATGTTGCAAAGGGGGGTTGTTGCAAAAGGGTGGGGAAAGGGGGGTGGGGGAAAAACTTGGAGGCGGCGTTATCCCCCAAGAGAAAGAAGGAGGAGGAGGAGAGAAAGGAGGAGAGGTGTTCACCTGGCAGGAGCCAAGTGCACACTAAGACTTCCAGCCGGGCTGGCGTTGTTTTATAGGCTCCTAATCAGCCAGAATCAGCCAGTTGGCTGAGCCAAGGTGAGAGAGACGCCTGAAGGAGAGAGAGAGAGATGCCTGTAGGAGGGAGAGACGCCTGTAGGAGGGAGAGACGCCTGAAGAAGAGAGAGATGCCTGTAGGAGGGAGAGACGCCTGAAGGATAGAGGATAGGTACACATGCTGGAGGTACACATGCTGGAGGTACACATGCTGGAGGTACACATGCTGGAGGTACACATGCTGGAGGTACACATGCTGGAGGCAAACATGCAGGAGAGAGAGAGAGAGAGAGAGAGAGAGGCGCCTGAAGGAGGAAGATACATGCAGGAGAGAGAGAGAGAGCTGAAGGAGGGAGAGAGACACCTGAAGGACAGAGTGGAGTTCTCCCCCAATTTATTTTCGTTTCCCTAACCTAAGAGGCCACTATGGGGTTTACCAAAGGGCATGAAATAGAAGGAGCAGAGCTCCTTACTCGGCCGGAGCCGAGGGGGGAATGGTTCTTCACCAACTTCGCGATCTTTATAATCCTCTATTCTGGCTGAGTTGCCAGGTAGCGCCATGTGTCCCATTAATCGTGTAGCGATTGCACATCAATTATCATTATTATTATTATTATTTCTACAATGAAACGGGTTCGGGTCGAAGAACGGGCGAGAGATCTTCCCCCCCAATATATATATATATATATATATATATATATTATATATATATATATATTATTTATTTATAACATTTAATTTTAGTTTAGAAGCAAATTTAACATTGACTTCATTGAACTTAAAGAAACAAATAACATAGTACCTTCGAAAACGTCATAATAGAAAACTTCATTTTACGGTAAACTATGTTATTTCGACTTGAAGATGAACGAAACAAAAACATAGTTATCCATAATTCCAGATAGCGCCATGTGTCCCATTAATCGTGTAACACATATATAACGGCTGTTATTCCAAATGTACTTGTATATATAATAAAACTAATGAATCATATAAAATACCACAATATATGGTTATACAGATTCAACCGTATAAAATAACACAAAGCGCCTTTCATTACGCTTTAATAGAATTAGTAAAGTTACCCTATTTCGTTAGACAGAAAACGAATTTTTTATAAGGATTACCCAACTAATTATCCACCATTCAATAAATAATAGCAAAACGTGAATAAAGAGTTCCAATTCAATGGGTAACTATATCGACATAAGCTATTATTGTAAGTTTGCTCCCCAATATAAATTTTCCTAAATAACAGTAAAACCAATTATGAAACTTCATTTAAATACAGCTGTATTAAACTTGAAGATGAACGAAAAAATAACATAGTTATCCATAATTCCAGATTCGCTCATAAACTTGAAGATGAACGAAACAAATAACATAGTTATCCATAATTCCAGATAGCGCCATGTGTCCCATTAATCGTGTAACACATATATAACGGCTGTTATTCCAAATTACTTGTATATATATAATAAACTAATGAATCATATAAAATACCACAATATATGGTTATACAAGATTCAACCGTATAAAATAACACAAGCGTCTCTCTCATTACGTTTAATTAGAATTAAATTGAAGATGAACGAAGCAAATAACATAGTTATCCCATAATTCCAGATAGCGTCATAAACTTGAAGATGAACGAAGCAAAATAACGTGTTATCCATAATTCAACCAACCATAGAATACAGAATTATATATATATATATATATATATAATATATATATATATAAAGCAATGTGCACCACAATATGGTAGATGAATTAAATAATTACACACTTAATTGAAATATAGATGTATATAGTGGGTGGATTATATGCAAAATATAACATCAACTTGAGATTCCTTGAAGTTGAACGAAGCAAATAACATAGTTTACCTTCGAAAACGTCATAATAGAGGATATTTAATTTTATGGCTAACTATTTCGACATAAGTTTACTATAAATTATATCAGTTATTTTAAATATCTTCTGATAATATATATATATTATAATATTATATATATATGTATATATATATCATGAAAATCAGGAAAATAAACAAACGTGTATTAAATTTAAATGAAACATACGAGCCTCATTCCCCAACCCGGTTATATATATATAATATATATATATATATATATACCCTTGGTAACTTTGGTTAGCTTCCGCCCGAATATTCATTCTGACGAAGGTCAAGCTTTCCACTCCACCTTAGACCTACAGTTTGAAACCATCAACAGTCCCGCGTCTTAACCACTAGGGACACGTAGGGTGCCCATTTATCTGCCAACCACTTTCTTTTATTGTGTAATGACCACCTTAGACTACAGTTTGAACCATCAACAGCCCAGCGTCTTAACCACGAGGACACGTAGGGTGCCCATTTATTTGCCAACCACTTTCTTTTATTATTTCAATAGAATATTATGGTCTATTACATTATTACACCTTGCCAGATCCAATAACCTCAATTTAGTAATAATAAACAATTATCTCTCATACACTATATATATATATATATATATATATATATATATATAGAAAGAGAGCGAGAGTTTTGTTCAAATAAAGGATTCCATTTACAGTATAATGAAAAGGTACGACTTGGGATGTCATTCGATTACTGAGAGTTATTAGCAATGAAGTTCAGTAGAGATTACCCCATAGGACACGTAGGGTGCCCATTTATCTGCCAACCACTTTCTTTTATTATGTGAATGACCACCTTAGACCTACAGTTTGAACCATCAACAGTCCCGCGTCTTAACCACTAGGACACGTAGGGCACCCATTTATCTGCCAACCACTTTCTTTTATTATGTATAATGACCACCTTAGACCTACAGTTTGAACCATCAACAGCCCCAGCGTCTTAACCACTAGGACACGTAGGGTGTCCATTTATCTGCCAACCACTTTCTTTTATTATGTGTAATGACCACCTTAGACCTACAGTTTGAACCATCAACAGCCCAGCGTCTTAACCACTAGGACACGTAGGGTGCCCATTTATCTGCCAACCACTTTCTTTTATTATTTCAATAGAATATTATGGTCTATTACATTATTACACCTTGCCCAGATCCAATAACCTCAATTTAGTAATAATAACAATTATCTCTCATACACTATATATATATATATATATATATATATATATATATAGAAAGAGAGCGAGAGTTTTGTTCAAATAAAGGATTCCATTTACAGTATAATGAAAAGGTACGACTTGGGATGTCATTCGATTACTGAGAGTTATTAGCAATGAAGTTCAGTAGAGATTACCCCATAGGACACGTAGGGTGCCCATTTATCTGCCAACCACTTTCTTTTATTATGTGGAATGACCACCTTAGACCTACAGTTTGAACCATCAACAGCCCAGCGTCTTAACCACTAGGACACGTAGGGTGCCCATTTATCTGCCAACCACTTTCTTTTATTATGTGTAATGACCACCTTAGACCTACAGTTTGAACCATCAACAGCCCCGCGTCTTAACCACTAGGACACGTAGGGGGCCCATTTATCCGCCAACCACTTTCTTTTATTATGTGTAATGACCACCTTAGACCTACAGTTTGAACCGCGGGTCGATGCAAGACAGTCGGCAGGAGACCTACCGTTGATATCTCCGGTGACTCCGCACTCAGGACGGGGGCATCCATGCCACCAGCAACCGTTAAAGGAGTACACAGTCTTCACACCAGTGACACGGTTTTCACTTAACCCATCAACCCAAAAAACACGTCCATTAATCTTAATGGGTACTTCACCCGTGTTGCGGGCGTGCTTTATGTATACACCTGTCTGTTGCTGTAGGTGTATGAGCCAGTAAATAGCCTTGTGCCCGTAACTGCGGGGATTGTTTCGGTGAATAATGGCTAAGGTGTCTTTCGGCATGAAGTTATTCTTGAACACCGTAAAACATAATGATGCGATGATGGTTGCGACTTGCAGTGGATCGCATTTGAAACGGGATATGTACATCCTTCTAAAGGCCTGGAAACATACTCTAAGCACGCGCACATCATTCACGCAATAACGCTCACATTCATCAGCTATATTATAAGGGTTACTTTCATTAAAACTGTCGTAGTATCGATCAAAGTCTTCACGTTCATCCATGCAGTCAAAATAATGTTTGGGGGGTGGTGGGCCTACGTAGTTTAAAGTCTCGCTGGTGAGGAAAGTGTATGGGAAGTATCCTTTGGAAACTTCAGCTGCTACTCCCATCACCTTGGGTAGCTTTGCTAATTTACAAGGTGTGAATAATAAAGTATCTTTAAATTGTACATTGCCTCAGGGAATCACAGATAGTAGCATGACTCACGGTCTTACAGTGGGCGGAGCTTAGAATTTTCGCCTGTGCACACACAAAGGAGAAAGTGAAACGCTAATTGAAACATGAGTTATTTAATAAACGAGATATTCAGTTAACACAAGAAATAACAGAAAACACAAGAAAAAACAAATGCTTAGATTTGGTGATCACAAACAACTGAAACCTAAAGAAACCTGTACTCGATATGAATGGCTTTCATATCGTTCAGTACTATTTTTGTTCCCACTTTACAACCTGATGGTAAGTCATCTTTAAATACGTCTAGAATACAATAAAAAGCACGCACAAAGAGTTCATCGTTAGCTACATTATTAAACACAAGTTTATAAGAACGCTTTTCCAATCGAGGGTTTATTTCTACCGACCCGAGCTTTTCAATCGTGAACACGTCTTCACACAACATAGCGGCAATTGAAATAATCTAAATCGTTACGACAACTGCGCATTATATAAAGAAATAGTTCTTCACGATAATTTTCACGAACTAGGCATATTTTATAATGTTTTACTAAACATCTTCACACCGGCGCACTATTTGAGAGGAACATATGCTCATATTTTTCCTTTCTGCCCGTCAAACGATACTCATCTCTAAAGTCTGTTAAAAACTCACGCAGGACACTAGCCACAACCTCACTACGAACCTCGTCATGATATACATTAATATAGTGATAAAAATACTTAAGATTGTCCATGATCACGAGATTCACATTTTCAGTCGTAGGGTATGAGTAATCGACATGGTGTAGCATGACGTAATGCCGCTTGTCACACCACCCATCCGCAAGACTCATTATCCATACCTGCTGCTTCTCTTCTGCACGCGTTGTTTCTTTTACTTTAGACTTTATAAAGTTTAGATCTGCAGCATACTTCAGCACATCGTCAGTGCAACGAAAGCCTTCAATGGTCTCACCAGAACTTCCGTAGAGTATTTGTACATCTTGGAACTTCACACAATCCAATGTGGTTTTAAAAGAGGCATAGGAGAGGGGGAATAGGAAGTTTTTCGGTATCCACCACATCCTGGCACTTTGCTGAATACCATTTCATAAACGTTGTACAAACAATATTAAAGGTAGCCATTTGAATACACGTCTGATTTTTCTTCTGAATACACGTCTGATCTCTCGGTCTTACTGCAATCGACTGATCACGCAGGGAGTCACAGATAGCAACATGACTCACGGTCTTACAGTGGGCGGAGCTTAGAATTTTCGCCTGTGCACACACACACAAAGGAGAAAGTGAAACGCTAATTGAAACATGAGTTATTTAATAAACGTGATATTCAGTTAACACAAGAAATAACAGAAAACACAAGAAAAAACAAATGCTTAGATTTGGTGATCACAAACAACAGAAACCTAATACTTTAAAGAAAGCATTCTATTAAATACTTTTAGCCTATGTTCACGAATTAATACCTGTTTTTAAATAGACTCGACAAGAAGACCGGCTGGACTGATTTTATAGAAATTCAAGGATTCCAAGTTGATCACGAGAGAAGCTATGTAGTCATCTTCCATGCTGCAAAATATCGTCGTTAGCCTGCCTGCTCAGAGCACCGACAAGAGGTAAAATCGAATCCACATCAACACAAAATTTTAGTCGCTAAAATAACAGCCTGAGTATTGTTCATGTTCTAAATTATCTTTGATTCGTTTTGATAAAATTGAGTAAACTGCAGCCTTTGTTTCCTGATCAGAAACTCTCCGTCTTTTTCTGGTATGGTGCAAGGCTTCGTTGCAACCATATTCACTGCACGAGTCTACTTCACAGTCGTTGCCTTCTAATCTAGATTTACACTCTTCACTAATGCAGTCGATGGGTGAATAATCATCTTGGTTGATATTATTGACACCACATTCGAGAGGGCTCACTGGGGTAACGGACACTTCAGGTAATGGCGCGGACGCTTGAGGTGGGTCGGGGACAATCTCCTCAGGTTGCCCTTGTGGCGGGGCAAATATTGTGTGGGGGTAATTATGTGTTGCTTCTAAGTAAGCAAAACGGGCCTTATGTAACACAGTGGCAATTAATAATGATTTATGCAAAGATGCACCAGCTCTTCTGGAATGTCTGGATGCAATTTTACCGAGCGATATATTTATCAACTTGTATGCTTCAAACCCGTTTGGAACGTCAGATATCATGTTCACCACCTAGGAAATGGTCAAGGCACAGAGAGCTAACTAACACGACTCTATCCTCTATTACCAATCTTGTAATGAGTTAAAGTGAAAGTTTCGCCTGCCTTTATACAATGTCGTTCTGACGTCGTTATCAAGCTCCACACAGGGAATTTCCAGGAAGTAACATGAATCACGTTGCTGTTCTTTCACCTGTACACACACACACACACACACACACACACACACACACACACACACACACAAAGGAGAAAGTGATACGTTGGTTGAAACATGATTTATTTAATAAAATAAATATTCAAGCTATATATATATATATATATATATTTACAAACACGTGTAATAAATAAGTTAACAACAGACATCAATGCTATATTCAAGACATATTTAAAAACGTGTGATAAATAAGTTAAAATTGAATTCTGTAACCCGAGAGACGACGGACGGAGTCATTACAAGCTCAGCTCCGCCGTGCTTGTAATGACTCCGTCCGTCGTCTCTCGGGTTACAAATTCATTGTTAACTTATTATCACATGTTTTAAATATGTCTTGAATATATCATTGATGTCTGTTGTTAACTTATTTATTACATGTGTTTGTATATATATATATATATATATATATAGCTTGAATATTTATTTTATTAAATAAATCATGTTTCAACCAACGTATCACTTTCTCCTGTGTGTGTGTGTGTGTGTGTGTGTGTGTGTGTGTGTGTGTGTGTGTACAGGTGAAAGAACAGCAACGTGATTCATGTTACTTCCTGGAAATTCCCTGTGTGGAGCTTGATAACGACGTCAGAACGACATTGTATAAAGGCAGGCGAAACTTTCACTTTAACTCATTACAAGATTGGTAATAGAGGATAGAGTCGTGTTAGTTAGCTCTCTGTGCCTTGACCATTTCCTAGGTGGTGAACATGATATCTGACGTTCCAAACGGGTTTGAAGCATACAAGTTGATAAATATATCGCTCGGTAAAATTGCATCCAGACATTCCAGAAGAGCTGGTGCATCTTTGCATAAATCATTATTAATTGCCACTGTGTTACATAAGGCCCGTTTTGCTTACTTAGAAGCAACACATAATTACCCCCACACAATATTTGCCCCGCCACAAGGGCAACCTGAGGAGATTGTCCCCGACCCACCTCAAGCGTCCGCGCCATTACCTGAAGTGTCCGTTACCCCAGTGAGCCCTCTCGAATGTGGTGTCAATAATATCAACCAAGATGATTATTCACCCATCGACTGCATTAGTGAAGAGTGTAAATCTAGATTAGAAGGCAACGACTGTGAAGTAGACTCGTGCAGTGAATATGGTTGCAACGAAGCCTTGCACCATACCAGAAAAAGACGGAGAGTTTCTGATCAGGAAACAAAGGCTGCAGTTTACTCAATTTTATCAAAACGAATCAAAGATAATTTAGAACATGAACAATACTCAGGCTGTTATTTTAGCGACTAAAATTTTGTGTTGATGTGGATTCGATTTTACCTCTTGTCGGTGCTCTGAGCAGGCAGGCTAACGACGATATTTTGCAGCATGGAAGATGACTACATAGCTTCTCTCGTGATCAACTTGGAATCCTTGAATTTCTATAAAATCAGTCCAGCCGGTCTTCTTGTCGAGTCTATTTAAAAACAGGTATTAATTCGTGAACATAGGCTAAAAGTATTTAATAGAATGCTTTCTTTAAAGTATTAGGTTTCTGTTGTTTGTGATCACCAAATCTAAGCATTTGTTTTTTCTTGTGTTTTCTGTTATTTCTTGTGTTAACTGAATATCACGTTTATTAAATAACTCATGTTTCAATTAGCGTTTCACTTTCTCCTTTGTGTGTGTGCACAGGCGAAAATTCTAAGCTCCGCCCACTGTAAGACCGTGAGTCATGTTGCTATCTGTGACTCCCTGCGTGATCAGTCGATTGCAGTAAGACCGAGAGATCAGACGTGTATTCAGAAGAAAAATCAGACGTGTATTCAAATGGCTACCTTTAATATTGTTTGTACAACGTTTATGAAATGGTATTCAGCAAAGTGCCAGGATGTGGTGGATACCGAAAAACTTCCTATTCCCCCTCTCCTATGCCTCTTTTAAAACCACATTGGATTGTGTGAAGTTCCAAGATGTACAAATACTCTACGGAAGTTCTGGTGAGACCATTGAAGGCTTTCGTTGCACTGACGATGTGCTGAAGTATGCTGCAGATCTAAACTTTATAAAGTCTAAAGTAAAAGAAACAACGCGTGCAGAAGAGAAGCAGCAGGTATGGATAATGAGTCTTGCGGATGGGTGGTGTGACAAGCGGCATTACGTCATGCTACACCATGTCGATTACTCATACCCTACGACTGAAAATGTGAATCTCGTGATCATGGACAATCTTAAGTATTTTTATCACTATATTAATGTATATCATGACGAGGTTCGTAGTGAGGTTGTGGCTAGTGTCCTGCGTGAGTTTTTAACAGACTTTAGAGATGAGTATCGTTTGACGGGCAGAAAGGAAAAATATGAGCATATGTTCCTCTCAAATAGTGCGCCGGTGTGTGAAGATGTTTAGTAAAACATTATAAAATATGCCTAGTTCGTGAAAATTATCGTGAAGAACTATTTCTTTATATAATGCGCAGTTGTCGTAACGATTTAGATTATTTCAATTGCCGCTATGTTGTGTGAAGACGTGTTCACGATTGAAAAGCTCGGGTCGGTAGAAATAAACCCTCGATTGGAAAAGCGTTCTTATAAACTTGTGTTTAATAATGTAGCTAACGATGAACTCTTTGTGCGTGCTTTTATTGTATTCTAGACGTATTTAAAGATGACTTACCATCAGGTTGTAAAGTGGGAACAAAAATAGTACTGAACGATATGAAAGCCATTCATATCGAGTACAGGTTTCTTTAGGTTTCAGTTGTTTGTGATCACCAAATCTAAGCATTTGTTTTTTCTTGTGTTTTCTGTTATTTCTTGTGTTAACTGAATATCTCGTTTATTAAATAACTCATGTTTCAATTAGCGTTTCACTTTCTCCTTTGTGTGTGCACAGGCGAAAATTCTAAGCTCCGCCCACTGTAAGACCGTGAGTCATGCTACTATCTGTGATTCCCTGAGGCAATGTACAATTTAAAGATACTTTATTATTCACACCTTGTAAATTAGCAAAGCTACCCAAGGTGATGGGAGTAGCAGCTGAAGTTTCCAAAGGATACTTCCCATACACTTTCTTCACCAGCGAGACTTTAAACTACGTAGGCCCCACCACCCCCCAAACATTATTTTGACTGCATGGATGAACGTGAAGACTTTGATCGATACTACGACAGTTTTAATGAAAGTAACCCTTATAATATAGCTGATGAATGTGAGCGTTATTGCGTGAATGATGTGCGCGTGCTTAGAGTATGTTTCCAGGCCTTTAGAAGGATGTACATATCCCGTTTCAAATGCGATCCACTGCAAGTCGCAACCATCATCGCATCATTATGTTTTACGGTGTTCAAGAATAACTTCATGCCGAAAGACACCTTAGCCATTATTCACCGAAACAATCCCCGCAGTTACGGGCACAAGGCTATTTACTGGCTCATACACCTACAGCAACAGACAGGTGTATACATAAAGCACGCCCGCAACACGGGTGAAGTACCCATTAAGATTAATGGACGGTTTTTTTGGGTTGATGGGTTAAGTGAAAACCGTGTCACTGGTGTGAAGACTGTGTACTCCTTTAACGGTTGCTGGTGGCATGGATGCCCCCGTCCTGAGTGCGGAGTCACCGGAGATATCAACGGTAGGTCTCCTGCCGACTGTCTTGCATCGACCCGCGGTTCAAACTGTAGGTCTAAGGTGGTCATTACACATAATAAAAGAAAGTGGTTGGCAGATAAATGGGCCCCCTACGTGTCCCAGTGGTTAAGACTCGGGGCTGTTGATGGTTCAAACTGTAGGTCTAAGGTGGTCATTACACATAATAAAAGAAAGTGGTTGGCAGATAAATGGGCACCCTACGTGTCCTAGTGGTTAAGACGCTGGGCTGTTGATGGTTCAAACTGTAGGTCTAAGGTGGTCATTCCACATAATAAAAGAAAGTGGTTGGCAGAAAATGGGCACCCTACGTGTCCTATGGGGTAATCTCTACTGAACTTCATTGCTAATAACTCTCAGTAATCGAATGACATCCCAAGTCGTACCTTTTCATTATACTGTAAATGGAATCCTTTATTTGAACAAAACTCTCGCTCTTTTCTATATATATATATATATATATATATATATATAGTGTATGAGAGATAATTGTTATTATTACTAAATTGAGGTTATTGGATCTGGGCAAGGTGTAATAATGTAATAGACCATAATATTCTATTGAAATAATAAAAGAAAGTGGTTGGCAGATAAATGGGCACCCTACGTGTCCTAGTGGTTAAGACGCTGGGGCTGTTGATGGTTCAAACTGTAGGTCTAAGGTGGAGTGGAAAGCTTGACCTTCGTCAGAATGAATAATTCGGGCGGAAGCTAACCAAAGGTTATCCAAAGGGTATATATATATATATATATATATATATATATATATATATATATATATATATATATATATAACCGGGTTGGGGAATGAGGCTCGTATGTTTCATTTAAATTAATACACGTTTGTTATTTTCCTGATTTTCATGATATATATATATCAGAAGATATTTAAAAGACTGATATAATTATAGTAAACTTATGTCGAAATAGTTAGCCATAAAATTAAATATCCTCTATTATGACGTTTCGAAGGTAAACTATGTTATTTGCTTCGTTCAACTTCAAGGAATCTCAAGTTGATGTTATATTTTGCATATAATCCACTATATACATCTATATTTCAATTAAGTGTGTAATTATTTAATTCATCTACCATATTGTGGTGCAATATATATATATATATATATATATATATAATTCTGTATTCTATGGTTGGTTGAATTATGGATAACAACGTTATTTGCTTCGTTCATCTTCAATTATTTCTATTAAAACGTAATGAAAGAGACGCTTGTGTTATTTTATACGGTTGAATCTTGTATAACCATATATTGTGGTATTTTATATGATTCATTAGTTTATTATATATACAAGTACATTTGGAATAACAGCCGTTATATATGTGTTACACGATTAATGGGACACATGGCGCTATCTGGAATTATGGATAACTTGTTATTTGTTTCGTTCATCTTCAAGTTTATGACGCTATCTGGAATTATGGGATAACTATGTATTTGTTCGTTCATCTTCAAGTTTAATACAGCTGTATTAAATGAGTTTCATAATTGGTTTTACTGTTATTTAGGAAAATTTATATTGGGGAGCAAACGTTACAATAATAAGCTTATGTCGATATAGTTACCCATTGAATTGGAACTCTTTATTCACGTTTGCTATTATTTATGAATGGTGGATATTAGTTGGGTAATCCTTATAAAAATTGTTTTCTGTCTAACGAAATAGGGTAACTTTACTAATTCTATTAAAGCGAATGAAAGAGGCGCTTGGTATTTTATACGGTTGAATCTTGTATAACCATATATTGTGGTATTTTATATGATTCATTAGTTTATATATATACAAGTACTTGGAATAACAGCCGTATATATGTGTACACGATTAATGGGACACATGGCGCTATCTGGAATTCTGGATAACTATGTTATTTGTTTCGTTCATCTTCAAGTCGAAATAACATAGTTTACCGTTAAAATGAAGTTTTTCTATTATGACGTTTTCGAAGGTAAACTATGTTATTTGTTCTTTAAGTTCAATGAAGTCAATGTTAAATTTGCTTCTAAACTAAAATTAAATGTTATAAAAAATAAATAATATATATATATATATATATATATATATATATATATATATTGGGGGAGAAGATCTCTCGCCCGTCTTCGACCCGAACCCGTTTCATTGTAGAAATAATAATAATGATAATTGATGTGCAATCCGCTACACGATTAATGGGACACATGGCGCTATCTGGCAACTCAGCAGAATAGAGGATTATAAAAGATCGCGAATCTGGTGAAGAACCATTCCCCCTCGGCTCCGGCCGAGGTAAGGAGCTCTGCTCCTTCTATTTCATGCCCTTGGTAACACCCCATAGTGGCCTCTTAGGTTTAGGGAAACGAAAATAAAGGGGGAGAACTCCACTCTGTCCTTCAGGTGTCTCTCTCCCTTCTTCAGCTCTCTCTCTCTCTCTCTGCATGTATCTTCCTCCTTCAGGCGCCTCTCTCTCTCTCCTGCATGTTTGCCTCCAGCATGTGTACTCCTGCATGTGTACCTACTGCATGTGTACTCCTGCATGTGTACCTACTGCATGTGTACTCCTGCATGTGCACCTATCCTCTCTCCTTCAGGCGTCTCTCCCTCCTACAGGCATCTCTCTCTTCTTCAGGCGTCTCTCCCTCCTACAGGCATCTCTCTCTTCTTCAGGCGTCTCTCCCTCCTACAGGCATCTCTCTCTCTCTCTCTCTCTCCTTCAGGCGTCTCTCTCACCTTGGCTCAGCCAACTGGCTGATTCTGGCTGATTAGGAGCCTATAAAACAACGCCAGCCCGGCTGGAAGTCTTAGTGTGCACTTGGCTCCTGCCAGGTGAACACCTCTCCTCCTTTCTCTCCTCCTCCTTCTTTCTCTTGGGGGATAACGCCGCCTCCAAGTTTTCCCCCCACCCCCCTTTCCCCCAACCCCCTTTGCAACAACCTCCACCCCCTTTGCAACAACCCCCACCCCCTTTGCAACATTACATAATAACCTGCAACATTCCTGCACTCTCCCCTTTTGCGGCTATACTACTTCGCTCCTCCTCGAGTTGGCCTGGTGAAGTAGTGAGTTGGTTCTTGTGCTCTCCACCTCACGTAGCCAGGTACGCCCGGCTCATCGGAGATTGTTCTGAGCCAGGCGTCTAATCTTCTTTTGAAGATGTCCACTGCAACTCCCTTCGTGTTTCTTAGGTCTTTGGCAGCTGATTAAACAGTTTTGGTCCTCTCACCACAAAACTATTTTCTTTCAGGGTTAAGGATGTTCCCTGTCTCGCCTTTAATTTGGGAATACGACAGTCTACCGTTTCTACTTTCCACCGTTGTTTTGGGAGTTATAGGGTTCAGAATAAGATTAGAGACTAGTTTCTCCATTATTTTCAAAGTGTAAATAATGGTGTGTATATCTCTCTCCTCCTTTCCAGTGAATATAGGTCTGGTTCGCGTAACCTTTGCATCCGTTGATCTTGGCTGTGAAGCTTCCCTGGATCCATTCCAGCTGTCTAATGTCTTCTTTTTTTATATGGGGAAGTTAGGACCGAGCAGTATCCCAATTTGGGTATGATCAGTGTTTTCAGTAGAGGAATCATTACATTCCTATCTCTTCGTTTAAAGGTTCTCAATATCAGCCCCGTTATTCTCTTTGCTCTGTTTACTGCTCTTATTTTGTTTCAAATTTCGTATCATCTGTCATTACAACCCCTAAATCTTTTGCTCTAGAATTTCTCTGAATTTCCTGTCCATTTGGGGTATAATATTCCGTGGATTTTAGGTCCTCTCTTTTTCCCTACCATAACAGCTGAAATTTCTCGGTGTTAAACTTCATATTGTTGTCTTTCGTCCACTTGCAGATTCTGTTCATGTCGGTTTGTAGAGATCCTATATCTTCTGGATTTCTTATTTTTCTACTAATCTTTGTGTCATCCGCAAAGGATGTTACTGTGCTGTCTCTGGTAACGTCCTCATCTATGTCAGTTAGCATGATTATGAAGAGTAGTGGAGCTAATACTGTTCCTTGTGGTCCTGAGCTCAAGACCTCTGATTCCGATGAAGATACTCCTTGTACTGTAACAACTTGCCGCCGCTCACTAAGGAAATTATATATCCATTTCCCTACTTTTCCTGTTATTCCCATATATTTCAGTTTATGTATTATGATTCCATGGTCACACTTGTCGAACGCTTTAGCAAAGTCTGTGTATAATACATCATAGTTTTCATTACTTTCAAGTGCATCAATAATGTTGTTGTAGTGTTCCATTAGTTGTGATAGGCATGATCTGCCTGACCGAAACCAATGTTGGTTATCATTGAATTTTTTCTGAGTTTCCAAAAAGTTAGAGTTTTTGTCTAACTATTCTTTCAAATATTTTAGTGAGATGAGATGTAAGCGACACACTGGCCTATAGTTTTTGACCTCGGATCGATCCTCCTTTATATATTGGGACTATGTTTGCGTTCCTCAGGATGTCCGTTATTTCTCCCGTGTCTAGTGATCGTCTCCATATCCAGTATTGGGGCTCAGCGATTGCATTCTTGCAGTTTTTGATCAGTGTGGCGTTCCAATCATCCGGTCCTGCCGCTGAGTGTGTTTTTAGTTTCCCTATGGCTTGTGTAATATCTTCCGTCGTAAAGTCGAAGTCCGTTATACTTTCCCCTTGTAGTTGTTCTTCAAAGAACACGTTTCTATCGCATATCAATTTGTCAGTTTATGGGATACTGAAAGATGATTCGTACTGAGCTCTTAATATTTCAGATACTTCTGTTAGATCATCAGATAAATCACTGTTCTCGTTTTTAAAGGTCCTGTATGACGTCATCGATACTTTGCAGTTTATCATTTAATATTTTTCTGATGTTATCTTTGCAGTTACTTAATTTTGCAGTCACTCTTTTTCTCTTTCGGAACAATGCCCTCTTTTGTCTCTCGAACCTGCTTCTGTCTCCTCTTTGTTGTATTTTTGGGACATGTTTTTCAACAATTTCTAACGTCGTCTCCTCCAACGTCATTAGCATCTCCTCCGTTGTCTTGGCCTCGAAAATGGTTTTCCAATCTATTACTTCCATGCTGGATGTAACATCTTCCAAGTTTTCGCTTTGGAGTGAAAATTAAAAATTTCGAATTTGCTTCTTTCTGTTGTGCGTGTTCTTTCCTTTCCTGTTGCCTTTATATTAGTTATTATTTCAATGATGTGTTCCGATATCATAGTTGGGGATATTTCTACCTTGTCAATTAGATTACTGTTGTTTGTGAATACCAAATCTATGCCATTGTTTTTCTTGTGTTTTCTGTTATTTCTTGCGTTAAATAAATTCATCAGCTAGAGCTAGTAGCATTTTTACCTGCTCCTGGTCTTCTTGTGTGCCCCCTTTGTCCTGGTGTATACATATATTTTCCCTATCCTTTTATATTTTATGAATGGGAACTTAAAATTACCACAGAGAAAAATATTTGGGGTTGGAGAGTGTAAATCTTTTATCAAGTTTCTTACCTCTGTAATGGAATCTGAAAATTTTGAGGTTGGCGTGTTTTGGGGTCTGTACATTACAATTAGTACCATATTTAATTTTTCAAGTTTTGCTGCTACACATTCTACGTAGCTGTTTGAGGTACTTGTAGTCATTTCTGCCATATGCCTTTCGCGTATGTAAATAGCGCATCCTCCTTTACGTCACTGTTCCGTCGGCTCGGAGGGTGTTATAGTTGTCAATTTGTATTTCTTTTTTGTCAATACAAGACACAATTTTCACAGTTCGCCTGGCAGTCCTTTAGATGAGTTTCCATGAGGCATGCAAAGTCTGCTCCGGCTTCTTGCATGAGTCCTTTCAGGTGTAAAACTTTGTTCGGGGAATGGTTTGATTTAAGGCCCTGAATGTTGGCTAGGATTATTTTTTATTTTTTCTCTATCGTTTTCGCATACACGTGGTTCCGATTTGTTTTCCAATGGGGGTGCCGGTTTCGTTGCCTTGTGGTCCTCCAAGAATTTGCCTCTTTTTATCTTTGTCGGTACGTGTGTGTGTGTGTGTGTGTGTGGTGTGTGTGTGTGTGGTGTGTCAGGGATGGGGTCAAATACACATAAGCAAATACAAATACGCTCCTACAGGGAACATCAAATACAAATACGCACCATTACTTCCATTGCCAGATAATATAACAGTTAAAAAATATTCAAAACAATGTATTTACAAAAAAAGTTAATATAGTGATTTGTCAGCTTTTTAAACTACATGTTTAGACAAGTGTAATCTGTCGTGCATATATCATTTATATGTTCTAAACAATAAATGTACAATACAATTATATATATATATGATACACACAGACCGTGCATGGAACAAGGAACTCTTCTGGGATAATTAAATCCACTATAGTCCGAATAAGTAATGGTAAATGACAAATACCATAGTTTTTCTTTTTCATGATGCTAGCCCGACGTGGGCAAAACTCAGGGGGACCATTCTGAGTTCATTCCCATCTTGAAACGGACATGTTATGTACCTTGAAAAAGTGGACGCTCAATTCTACCAGTTGAGGTTTAAGTTTTGGTTTTTGGCTAAAATATAATAGTTACCCTTTTTCTTTGATGTATTCAATCTGACGTGAAGACAGCGAGTCTTTTGCTTATATTGAGGTTCTAAATGTAGCAGGGCTAGGCTGCTTTAAACCCTAGATCCATGTCCCAAAGCTGGATCCTGTCTGCTTTGCAGATAGCTGGTGAGGGAAGCTATATTTATGGGACCTCTTTGCGAGTGACCCGTTGCCCACGTCGGGCTAGCATCATGAAAAAGAAAAACTATGGTATTTGTCATTTACCATTACTTATTCGGACTATAGTGGATTTAATTATCCCAGCAGAGTTCCTTGTTCCATGCACGGTCTGTGTGTATCATAAAAAACTCAGGGACCATTCTGAGTTCATTCCCATATATATATGACGCGTTCGGTGGAGAAGGGGCGAACGCCACAAAATTCGAAAAATGAGTTTTTTGTCGTATAATTATCCTTTAAAACCTTTGCTTTACCTATGCAAAAAATTAGATGTTAGTCTGCACTCTTTCACGGTAAAATTTAGGTTTTAATGTATCTCAGAGCAATTCACTCCGCATCATTGCTTCACATTGAACACATCTATCTACTTTCTGGTCACTCGACAATGCCCTGTGATGCTCAATTTGGCCAAATTGAACAAAATATAAAAAATAATTACAGCAATATTATTTACACCAAAAAAGATTGTTACGGCCATAACTACAGCCGTTTCGCAGCGCTTCCTAGTTGTAGAAATGAAACAGGCTGATTTTCTCGATTTTGACGTCCTAAAAACGTGCATTGTCATTAGGAAATCAACAACTACTAAATTTACAGACGCAAGAAAGTTAATATTTGACTTTCAACACAAAGAAGGCTACGTAATATCTACTGCATACCGCACAACCCCAGATAATAGCCATCCCGTCAGACTGCAGAAAGGGAAACAATCCTACAGGAAAAAATAAAAGATCTCAGAATTATCAGACCTAATGCCTGCAACTGCAGTGAACTATTATACAAGATTGTTAAAGGAACTGGAAGAAACCGAAACAGTTGAAGCAGGTAATACAACATTCGACGAAGAGGACCAAATAATGGATTACACCAGTTAACATCAGAAGCTATCAATAAATAATATTGTAAAATTTCTTGGCGTTTTATTATATCGACATATTACACAACAATATTTTACTCAAATATGTGTTCAAATTCATAAAACATTTCAATAAACCGGAAAAATACAAAGGTTTAAAGTTTACAAACTTTAACTGCATTTTGTGGCATAATTCGAAAATGTTGCGTTCGCCCCTTCTCCACCGAACGCGTCATATACAGGGCCGGATCTAGAAATTGCGAGGCCCTAGGCAGATCTAGAAATTGCGAGGCCCTAGGCCTATATATATGAAAATAT
Organism: Bathynomus jamesi; assembly: GCA_023014485.1. Taxonomy (NCBI): domain Eukaryota; kingdom Metazoa; phylum Arthropoda; class Malacostraca; order Isopoda; family Cirolanidae; genus Bathynomus; species Bathynomus jamesi. The sequence continues at coordinate 68,139 of JAJOZX010011921.1, read as the reverse complement.
GGACTTAATTATCGGTACTATACCAGCAATATTAGAATCCCGCATAGACAGAACTATGCCAGCACTTAAAAATTAAACCAAACCAAAATAATCACGCATGGAAATTGTATAAGAAATATAAATAAACCATACAAATAAGTATAAATTATAATATAAATCAAGATTTGTATCGAAAATATAAGAGAATGATTTCTAAGATTTATATAATATTATAGGTAATGACTTTCCATAGTATACAAACTTTTTTCATATGTGATGTATGAGAGATGTTGACATTTCATTTTTTATAATAGTGAGGGATCGACTTATCAGGCTAAATATTAATGCTTTAATATTTGGTTCAGATGCCTCTTGAATATTACAGCAATGCTTTTCTACTTTTCTTCGAGCTAAACTCTTCAATTAATTGAGAATAATCTAATGAATTTGTTATATCGTTTTCTATTGATAACATAGCTAATGATTGCAATCTCGCTTGAGACATGGAACGCAAATATGTTTTAATAAGTTTGAGACGCGAGAAACTTCTTTCAGCCGAAGCAACAGTAACTGGGATGGTTAATACTATACGAAGTGCAACATAAACATTAGGATAAATCTCACTTAGTTGTTTTTGCACTATATAAACAAGGGCATTTCCGAGATTTGTTTTCTCAGGTATAAACCTGCAAAGTACTTTAAGTTCTTCATAGAGTTCTAAATCATTAATATCACTTGAACAGAACGCGCAAAACGGCTTGAGCGAGGCCCCCTTTGGCGCGAGGCCCTAGGCGATCGCCTAGTTCGCCTATAGCTAAATCCGGGCCTGTATATAGGGTGAACCAAATGTAGGTGGACAGTAAATGATAACGTTTATTTTGAGAATACATATTTAATTTTTTTGTATACTATAATACAAAATAAAATTTAAATAAATTTAGTTATAATATTAATATAATATAACACAAACACCATAGTTATAATGAAACCATAGTTATAATATAATATAACACAAACCGTATTCAACCTACTGTCCCCTACTTTTGGTTCACCGTGTATATATATATATATATATATATATGCGAGCAAAGAGAGAGTTGATACTTTGTATTTGAAACAAATACAGCAAATAATCAAATACAAATCCAGGTTTTACTGTATTTGTAAATACAAATACATAATTGGCCCCATCCCTGATATATATATATATATACACACACACACACACACACACACACACACACACACACACACAAATATGGATGCACGGACCAACTATTTATGAATGTATCCACATCCGGTATATACAGGGTGTCCCATAAGTCCGGTTTCCTAGGAAAATTTATCTTAAATTAAATTTACAAGTAATATATTAAAACTAAAACAAATGTCCAAATTTATTTCTTTTTTGGGACTTTTTTTTGGTTGCAGGTAGACTAATACACAATAAGCTAATATGGAAGCGAGTTACTCATGAGGAAAAGGCCTCCGCCTCCGCCTTTTCCTCATGAGTGTAACTCGCTTCCATCTTAGCCAGTGCGTGTTATTCTACCTGCAACAAAAAAAAGGTCCCAAAAAAAGACATCAATTTGAGCATTTATCTTAGTTTTAATGTATTATTTTTTGTAAATTTAATTTAAAATTTTTCTAGGAGACCGGACTTATGGGACACCCTGTATATACAGGGTGTGTGTATACATTCATAAATAGTTGGTCCGTGCATCCATTCATCCATTGTATGTATACAGTAGATTTAAAAGGGAAGGTAACAGCCAAGAAGCCCTTTTCCTCGCGACGTGGGGCTGAGTATGCCCCAAGAGCGCCTTTAGCCCGAGCAATTCACAGGGTAAGTGGAGAAACTCACCCAAACCCAGGGGCCAGCAGACGGAAGCGAATCGGAGCCTTACCGCTCAGAATCTGCTGCCGCGACCACTGAGCTACCGAGTGACCATGTATAGATCTAACTTGACGAAAAATTTAACAACCTATGGATTGTAAGGAGGGGTCGAACTGAATAGTCAGCGACATTTCGTCACTTGGATGATCTCAAAGTTAACATCCGTAATCAGTGTTCATCCATCATCGATACGGAAAACGTTTCGAAACGTCTCGGAACGTCACAAGATGCATTACATCTCGTATTGCGATGCGCAAACATCCGCAAAGATGATTGCTCTGAATAATAACAATACCAAATAATATCCATGGCTCGAAACTTTTGGGATAAACTGTGTATATATATACACAGAGAATTAACGAATCCATTTTATCTTTAAAAGTAATTACAAACCAGTTTTATCCAAGAGATATAATTTTAATTTCTATTTTAGAAATAAGGGAACAATAGCGAATCCCCTTTTAGTTTGTTTAAATCATGTCGTAATTAAATAAAATCGTAATTACTAATTACAAAAGTAATTACTTTATATAAAAGATAAATTAATAACTAATATATATATATATATATATATATATATATCGTAAAGAACGACGCTTGTATAGGAGAACATTCCGCGCAAGATGAGGAGGGAGAACGAACAAATGAAAAAATGAGGTAACCACCCGGGAATCGAACCCGGGATCTTCCGATTGCCGGTCAGATATGATAACCACTACCTCATTTTTTCATTTGTTCGTTCTCCCTCCTCATCTTGCGGAATGTTCTCCTATACAAGCGTCGTTCTTTGCAGTTGAAATGTGTGTGTGTGTGTGTGTGTGTGTATATATATATATGTATATTATATATATATATAATGAAATTTTATAACTTTAGTCAAAATGTGAAAACATGACACAATTTCAGTGGCATAAAATGTGTAATTTGGTAGGAACAAAATTAGTCATTGGAAGGTAAAAGCATTAAATTTGCGTGGAGGGGCTGACATTAAAATATTACTTTCTTCATAACATCCCAACAGGCATGTTATGTTTTATTTAATAAAGAAACCTGCTTCGTGAGAGACAGTTGTTCATTAAAAACCGGTTGTGCTGAGTTTCAACATGAAATGTTGTTCTTCCTACAAATAAGTGTTTTTAGGGTGTAAACTTTCTGCATGTATAAGTTACTGATAATAAAACACACACACACACACCACACACACACACACACACACACACACACACAGTCTCACCTGTCTTGTGACTCTGTTTTTTGATGTTGATCTCATAGGCGAACCATCTGCTGATGCTTCATGACTCAAATCGGCATCCTCTTCAGCATGACTGATTCTGTCCTTAAAATAAAGAAAGCGAAGATAAAACCAAACCTTTGAAATATTTGTAAATTATTCAATTATAATTTATAACTTATTTATAATTTATTAAACCAATAAATACACGAAATAATTGCAACGAGTAAATTTTGCCTCTTGTGGAAAACTGTTCAAGTCCATAAATTTTTACATAAATACTTTATATATATATATATATTATAAAAGAGAGAGAGAGAGAAGGGAGAAAACCGAGACATGATGCCCTGCCTATAGGCAGTATAGCCCTAGTGCCTAAAGCCTTGATCGCATTTAAAAGGAGCCGTAAATACCACATTATCTCTCCTGGAATTCGGACCAGGAAGTCGCTTTACTAATAACAATATTTGCGATTTAACCTCCCTCATAACTGCAAAGGCCGCGTGACGGAGGAGACCTACGGCTTGAAGGGGGATCCGAACCATCTACGGGTCACTACATTATCTAAACTACAAATCCAAGGTAGCTTAACCTCAATGGCCAAGCAGTAGAATTTAACCTTTTTCGCACTGTTACCTCTTGAACTAGCCAACAAAGCCGTAATTACCCCACCCCCCTTTTAAATGGCAAAGATGAGAAAAGGAAAATTAGGAAAGAATAGCAAAAGTTTAGTAGAACCATAATTCAGCTTTTTTTTGGGGGGGACATTGGCGTCAGCTCGTTAGCCCCCGTAAAAGGCCGAATTACCCCCAGGTTAAATACCACTGGCCTAACGAGAAGCAGTGTTGCTCCAACGTAGCTCGTAATTCAGATTAACACAGAAAGGCACCCCAGCACTTTACAAACGAATCACGCAACTAAATCTAACTGCTAACTGAACAACATTCTTGTCATATTATGAATAAATGACGTCTGTGTATGACGTCACATTATATGAATAAGTTTTAAAACGGAACCTTCAAACTGTAACTCCAGTCTAACAGTGTTCTCGTCTGGCACGCGAAAGATGAATTCCACCCTTGCCCTCACCACTCTGCAAGAATCACTCCTGACGAAACCACCATCATTGCAGAACATCACGTTTTCTCAAAAGACGCATTTCCTTGAGGAATTGCGCCTTGAGAACCCAATCTGAGGTTTACAAGGCCCAAAGGCTAGCTCAAACTTGGGCATCATTCATTTCTCGTGTGCCAGGTTGGAACGTTGTTGGATTTGGTTGCCTTCCGTTTTAAGTTTCCCATAAGTTAGCGCGGCCACTACAAGCCTCTCGTAGTCAGTTTTTAAATGAATTAAAAACGAGACTTTAAAATAAATAAAAATATTACAAAGACTCGTCTTATTCCTTACCAAAAAAAGTTTCCAGCAAAAAATTGCTTTAAATCCTTTGAAAATTAATTAAAATCCAAAGCGTTTACGAATTCTATTAAATTTAATTAAAGCTTCTTTATTTTTATCAAATAATGTAATAAAGTAAAGTATATTTTCTCTTCAGATGCATTAATTAGAAAGTTTTCAGTAAATACCCTACAATTGAAGAGTATTAGAGTTAAGGATCAAATATTTGCATACCTCCAGAACTGTAGCGTTAGAAGCATTTTTATCAAAAAGGTATATGAAGAATTAAAAGAAAAAAGAGGAGGCTGCAAATTGATAAAATCATAAACAAAATCAAGCCTTTAACATAGTTTTGTGAATATTTATAATTTTTTGGAAGAGCAAGATCTAAACAATGAGCTTCATTAAGATTTTTATTAGTGCTTTTCATTAAGGCATTTTGCACGAGCATATTTCATTAATTGTGAAATAGTCGTGCCCGATAGTCAGTGAGGTTAAGTGACGTTGGGTCTGTTTAGCAGTTTTGGATTGGTGACCGTCCTCCGCGATCAGATTGATGTATCGACCCTTAGATGGTTTGGATTCTACGTAAAAACTGTATAGGTCACCTCCGTCATACGACCTTGGACTTGAGGAAGAGGCTAAACGACCCCAAAACATCCTCTGAAAGCACCAATAAATCGTCAACAAATCTAAAAAAGTCATTTTTTAAAATTTAAACTTGTCTAATTTGCATAAAAAGCTTTTCATTAAATGAAGATTTTAATTCATTGACAAAGGAGAATAGTTTTCACCTTGGGGGATTCCACTTTTCTGTTTATACAAATTTTACCCCCAAAAAATATATAGCAGTTCTGTAATAAGAACTTTGAAAGCGCCTGTGAAAATAGTTAAATCAGTAACAAAAATTTTCCCATTATAAAATTGTGCAAAACTATTGCCAAAACGACCAAATGAAAAAGATATCTTGATTAAACTTCCTTTAGTTTTACCATGGTGGAAACTGGTACATAAATTAGTGAAGCTGAAGGTGTAAAGATAAACTTGGAATCACCTGAAGATCAGGGCCCCCATGCATTTTTGTTTTTTGCTTTACAGTACCAAATATAATAATAAATTAAATTGAATGCCCGGTTAGGTCAACTGTACACCCTTGACGATTGGTTAGGTTAAGTCGTGATATTTTCGTTAGTTTTAACGAAGATATTATTTGGCAATTGAGGCTGGGGGCCCTGATCTTCAGGTAATCCTAAACTTATGTTATAATGTAATGTTTCAGACCAACAAAGACCCTAGGATCCACTCATGGCTGGTCTACCTAACTGTATGTCCTCCGTGGTGGTGGAGGGGACCTACAATTTTACGTGGGTTCCGAACCACAAGAACATAAGAAACTTATTTAAAAACTGCGGGTAAATTGGCAACGACCAATTTTTACGAAACTAAATAATTATCAATTTAAAAATAATTAATTATCGGTTTAAAACTAAAGATAGAATCTCTCGGTCCAGAGGAGCAAGTCATAATAGACTACTATCCACAAATATGTTACATTCTATATCTATTTATAACGGACATGCAAATATATCAGATCCAAAGAATCCGGTCAATTTCATTACGGTATCCATCAAGTCACGGTCCATATCGATTGCGGACCAAGTCAAAATTTACAACCATATACATTATCAATTTAAAAATAATTAATTATCGATTTAAAACTAAAGATAGAATCTCTCGATCCAGAGGATCAAGTCATAATAGACTACTATCTACAAATATGTTACACTCTATATCTATTATATAACGGACATGCAAATATATCAGATCCAAAGAATCCAGTCAATTTCATTATGGTATCCATTAAGTCACGGTTCATATCGATTGCGGACCAAGTCAAATTTACAACCATATACATTACAATATATACACTTACGAGGAAAAGTGTAGGTGTGGCTGTAAAGACTGTACAGTAATGTAGAAATGTGTGTGCACCCATTATGGGTCTCCCATTTAAAGGTGTTTGTGGGGCAAGTGAAGATCATGAGTTTTTCAATACCTCACAGTACTATGGGGGGCACCGCTCGGCAGAGGAATCTTTAAATGGGGTGTGTAAGGACAGAGAGTATCCCCTAACCCAAGACGCTGCCTCCCTATATCCCACAACACTTGTTGAGCTGTGGGATCTATCCCCACAAAGCCTTAATTTTACTACCTTAAACTATACCCTTTCTATCAACATGCGCGTCCAATCGATTCTTAAACATGTTTATAGACGTGCTACTAATTACTTCTACCGGCAAACTATTCCAGCTATTTACTATTCTATGCGTAAAAAAGTTTTTCGCAACTGCTGTCTCGAACCTTCTACTTGTCAACTTACACCCGTTATTTCTAGTCCTATTATATTGAGATATTTCGAAAAAGCTATCTCTATCTACGTTATCAAACCCATTCATAATTTTGAAAACCTGGATTAGATCACCCCTTAACCTCCTAGTCTCGAGTGTAGTCAATTTTAACTCTTTAAGCCTATCCTCGTACGACTTTGACCTAAGAGACGGAATCATCTTAGCTGCTCGTCTTTGAACTCTTTCGATTTTGTCTATATCTTTGCGCATATGCGGATTCCAAAATTGGACCGCGTACTCCAAATGAGGTCTAACTAATGATTTATAAAGAGGAACTATAATATCGCGCGATTTGTACTCAAAATTTCGAGCTATAAAACCTAACACTTTGTTCGCCTTATTGACCGCCGCTGTACTTTGTTTCGCTACTTTTAAATCACCAGTGACTATAACTCCTAAATCTTTTTCCTGCTCTACGCTTGTTAAATCTTTCCCTGACATACTATACGCAAAATTACCGTTACGCGAACCTATATGCATAATTTTGCACTTATCCACGTTAAATCTCATTTGCCATGTGACTGACCAATCAACGATTTTATTCAGATCTTCCTGAATTTTACCTCTATCTTCGTCATTAATCGCCCTACCACCCAGCTTCGTGTCATCCGCAAACTTTGAAACTGTACTGACTGAAAATATTAACTTGTGACGGAGGAGAGCTACAGCTTTACATGATATTCGAACCATCCATATACGGGTTGTTATATCAACTGAACGCGGAGGAAAGTTACTCATCCAAAACCTACTGAACAGATTCAAGGTCGCTTAAAACCTCGTTGATCTTACGGAAAACGATTTTGCCACGTGGCTACGATGTACTTGACAAACGGAAGAAATCAAATATACCTTTTCCTTTTTCTCACCTGCGTCAAATGATTAACCAAAGCCATCATTTCCGTCTTCAGATCACAAGTTGAAACATTTTGACATTTTTCATATCTGGAAATCATGATGAGGAATATTTATTAAATGACACTTTTAAAGTCGCTTTTCGTAATCTATAAAAGGCAGATACGTATGTTTTCGCTATTTTTTTATCATGAATGTATTATGTGTAACATCTGACGGGTAACAGCTGAGAAATTGTTAAAGTATTTACTGTATATAAAGTGCCATCAGTATATATATATATATATATATATATATATATATATATATATATATATGCATCGTATACTATGCCTAGATTATTCGTGTGTATATGTGTGTGATTATTAGATTAATTATTAGAGTATGGATCCAATCCATGGGTATGTTGTTTACATTCCTTATAATAACAAACACACGCAAGCATTTAATGTACAGTTTCTCGCATATGTAATGTTTCTCGCCTCACAGGTGACTCCGTGCATGTGGAAACGCCGCAGTGTTAGTCAAGGTACGGGGAAAGGTGGTGTGGAGGGGGGACAACCGAGTCCAAGTCTGCATTCATAAAGATCAACGATGTTCACGATCATATTAATTGTTTAACTCCATGTAGTTTACTAGTCTTATACAGTAATAAGGTTCTATTATGATTACTGCAAATCTATATGAACAGCTACTACAATAGAACTTTTTATATACAAGTGAATGCGAAATGCCTGCAGGAAATTTTCGCATTTTTCGCGTAGGCTATAGTTTACGCGAAAATATCCAGCAGGCGAAAACTTGACAATTTAAACTCTTCTTTGGAAGATAGTAAGAAAATAAAACTTAGATCATTGAAATACTTTATTTGAAAAGTACAGTAAATTTAATATATTGTAATAAAACATTGTAAAGTAAAAGCAGCAAAAACATTTTAAATTATACTGTATTATTACTGTATAACAAGAATGTCATGAATGCCGCTAATTTCCCAACCCTTCTCCCTCATTTTGTGTAGGTTAGGTTATCCTATTCAGAAACAATTCATTTAACATGAATAGGTTTCGGTGTGGAGAGCTTCAAATCTATCTTACCGAGAGATTCATTTCCGTTGAGTGCTGCTGAAACTTTATCCGCTTACCAAGAGGTAAAACTTGCCTGATATATGACCTCATCCTCGACCAATCACAGTCCAGAATAAATTTCGTCATTCATGACGTCATTTTAATCTGTAAGATTATAACTAGCAATTGTTGACCGCGAAATTATAATGCCGCAAACTCATCTAAGGATATGAAAGAACGAAAATTTGCTGCCGCAAAATTGACCTGGTTTACAGTATATATACTTATAAACTCGTACAATATTATACGAATGTTTGTGAAATGACGTTGATGGGCCAACCCGAGGTGTTGACATACAGGGGTTGGACAAAATAATATGAACACCTTGATAAATGGCGGCTTTTATTCTTAATATGGAGTTGGTCCTCCTTTAGCGGCAATAACAGCTGCAATGCGTCGGGGAATTGATTCATACAGCTTTTGGACAGTGGCTAGAGGAATCCTGAGCCATTCTTCGAGCAAACCCTGCTCCAGTTCCTCCAAAGACGCCGGCGGTGGGAATCGGCTTCTGACCTGCTGCTCCAACTGACACCACAGATGCTCGATAATGTTAAGATCCGGGGATTGTGGAGGCCAATCCAAGCGTTCTACTTCACTAACATGCTCTTCAAACCAGTTTTTAACGACCCCAGCGGTGTGGATTGGTGCATTATCATCCTGGAAGACGGCGCCGCCATTGGGAAACAGCGTTTGGACCATGGGATGGACTGGTCAGCCAATATTGACAGATAGACCGGGGTGTTAACCCTACCATGCAGTACTACAGCTGGGCCAAGAGTATTCACGATATTGCTGCCCAAACCATCACAGATCCGCCTCCATGCTTAACGGTTGGGTCAGGCAGTCGGGGTCATAAGCATCTTTAGGCTGTCTCCAGACGTAAACTCGACCGGAACATGGAAATAGCGTAAAGGAGGATTCGTCGGAGTAGACTAGATTCTTCCACCGGTCCATTGACCAATTCTTATGGTCATTACACCATTTTCTGCGCCGCTCAATGTTGATGTGCGAAAGGAAGGGTTTGGCAATTGCAGCCCTCCCATGGTATCCAGCTCCATGGAGCTCGCGACGTACAGTTCTGGTCGATACCGGGCTTGCAAGATGCTGTTTAAGCTCTGCAGTCACTTTTGGAGCTGTGGTCTTATGGTTCTTTGTCACAATGCGCTTTAGCACCCGGCGGTCTCGATCACACAGCTTCTTCTTGCGTCCACTATTGCATTTGTCGGTGCTTGTCTTTCCATGGTTTTGGTATGCAGACATGACCAGACAGACAATTCCTCTGGATACATTGAACATCTGAGCGGTTTTCGTCACCGATGCACCAGCCATCCGCGCTCCGACAATTTGCCCTCTTTGGAAGTCTGACAGGTCTTTCATAACTGCTAATTCATAATTCACTCAGATCTGTAAAAACAACGTGAGGGTTATAACATGACGTATACACTCTGTTACGCATTTAAATAGGTTTGCCAGTCATTTGACCGTTTACTTTGTGTCTGAGCAGTCCGTAAAGATAACCGGTGAAATCGGCGGGTGTTCATATTATTTTGTCTAACCCCTGTAGTTACTGGCATGATCTATGTTCATACCATATTTCTATACCATATGACGAACACAGACTCTGAAAATGAATCCAGCTCAAAATAAAATTGCACAGCGAGGCCGGATAATTTTTATGCGGGAAGCAGGCTGACATAGCCATGGAACTGGGAATTTCGAAGCCTACTGTTCGACGCTGGGTGCAGAGGTGGCGGGAGACTGGGAACCTGCTAGATCGTCCTAAGTGTGGGGCACCAAGAAAGACCACTCCAGAAGAAGACCGGAGAATAATCAAAGAAGTGCAAAACGATCCTATCAACAACGCAGTCGCTATCTGGAGACACTATATATGAGCGTGTCAGTGGACACCGTAAGGAGACTGTTGCATGAAGCAGGATATCATCACCGTACTCCTGCCAAAAAAGGGAGGATCGAGGAATGACCGTCAGGCAGGGCTCTCGTTTGCTTGCCAGCATATAAATGATGATCTCCCATACTGGAGCAGTTATCTTCTCTGACGAGATGTCTGCGTCTACAACTCACGGCTGTCTTCGGTGTTGGCGACAGAACAACACGAGATATGCCCGTCAAAATATTTACGGAGTGGGCACGTGACGGCGAATGTGTGGGGAGGGATGCACCTGCAAGGACTATGATAGCTGACTGAGATCCAAGGGAGGTTTACGGTAGATCAATATATAGAGATCATGGAGGAGGTGATGCTGCCTTCTGTACGCACGTATGCCTTGCCTTATCCTGAGCAGATTATCTTTATGCAGGTATGTTGTATTTGTGTGTTATATTATATTATTACTAGAGTAAGATTTATGTATTACAAGCATTTGTAAGTCCGGTTTCCACATTTACATGGAACGAATAATGGTCATAAAATTGTTCTTTAACTCTTTCAGTACTATGACAACACTTTAGGATTTTATTCTGGATAACTGCAGACTGTATTATTTGTATAACGACGCACAATTCATTTATCTGAGAGAAACCCCTAATACATAGGAATTAAAACCTATCTCGAATAGTGGGTTACTGATGAAGCGTATGGATGAGATATAATTTTACGTTTAATATTTAAAATCCATTTGCAGGACAACTCTCCCATCCACACCGCCAGGATTGCTAGAAGGTGGTTTGAGGAGCAGCGAAACCTAGAACTACTGGACTGGCCTACTAAAGGATGTGACTTTCTCCCACACATTCTCAATGGGGTTGATGTGGTGAACTCGTGGGAGCCTGGGCAGGAGTGGACCAGCCGCCAGCTGCTGGATCACACTATGGCTGAGTGGGAGATATTCCGAAGGAACCCACACATCATACATAACCATGTTGCATCTGTGCCACACAGGTTACAAGATGTAATAGACAATAATGGGGGATGGATCAAATACTAACTATGAACCGGGTATAGCTGTGCCATTTATGTTAATCTATGACAAATTGTGAGCATTTTCTATGACTATCATTTTGTATGATAAATTATTTAGTAAACATTCTCAATCATTGCATATTTTTTGCAATAAAGATTTGGTGTTTTATTGCACACACACACACACACACACACACACACACACACACACACACACACACACACACACACACACACACACACACATTCCTTGTTAAGATCTATAATATCTCCACATTGATAATGCAACAGGAAATCTGGAAAACATTAATGGGTTTATCTGTCCATCGTGATTAAATCATTATCTCTCCACATTGATAATACAAATACAATCTGCAAAACACTATTAATATAATAGACATCAGCCACAAACCGGTGGTGATATCCTGCTTCATGCAACCGTCACCTTACGGTTTCCACTGACACGCCCATATGTAGTCTCTCCTGGACGGCGACAGCGGGTAACCATGTCAACACCACGGTTTGGCCCACCAACGTCATTTCACAAACATTAGTATAATATTGTATGAATTTATAAGTATATATAAACATGTTTATGCTAGTATAACCGTGGATTATTCTTGTGTGATTTTGATAATCAGTTACTGTTATTCAGATCGAAACTGTTAACAAGTTCTCTGTGTAACAATCGATAAGCCATTTCCCACTAACTCTCTGCCTCTCGAGCTCGCGCTCTCTCACTGTCTCAATCTTTTTTTGCTCAATGTCAATACATATATAATCGCGTAGATTCGTAAGTTAGTAAAGATTTAAAGCTGCACACGGGACTCTACAAACAGCTTTATTAATATTGTTACATAATTTAATATACGCGAGACTGGTGGGTGGGGAAGTGGAATGAGGGAGTGTGAAGGATGGTTGTGTAATGTCTATTTTTGGTTCAAATTCACTAGTATATAAAAAGTTGTATTGTGGTATATCTTTGTTTTGTCGAGTTTAAACGACGGTTCAGGATTGACCTGCGGTCAACCCCTCTGCAGCATCCCGCTTCATTTGCAGGATTTGGTGAAGGAGGGAATTGCTGTCTGATATCCTCCTGCCCTCGTAGGCAGCCACGCATGGCTGGTCAGGGACTTTGCACAAGAATCTGTCCAGCTGGTTCTTGAAGTTATTCAGGTCGGTGTGCTGGAGATTTCTCACTTCTTTTGGAAGGACATTGAAAGGCTTTGGGCCCCGTATTCTGAGGGTATTTTCCATCCTCGTTTTCATGGCCCCTTGTCCCATCGCAACTGGTACCGTACAAAATCTGTTTCTTCTCTCACTCCAGTTTGTTTCTATTTCATTTTTGAGGTTAGGGACAGAGCCCTCAAGTATTTTCCATATGTATATTATTGTGTACCGCTCGCGCCTTCTTTCAAGAGAATAGAGTTCTAGGGATTGTAGTCGAGACCAGTAGTCTTCACCTTGTTTCCTCTCTCTTAGACGTAAAAGTCCTTTGTATAGCTTCAATGTTCGCAATGTCTCTTTTTCTGTGTGGGCTTGTGAGTACTGAGCAATACTCAATTATTGGTAGGACTAGACTCTTTCATAATTTGAGCACGATGTTTGCTTTTCTGCTGCGGAAGCTCCTCCAGATAATTCCCATTATTTTTCTAGCCGTTGTGATTTTGATTTTATGGTGCTCTCTGAATTCTGCATCCGACGACATTATTACTCCAAGATCCCTGACTTGTGGATTTGGTGTTATCTGTTTGGCTTCCGGAGTTTTGTACCCTTTTTTCTGTAGCTCTTTGTTATTACCATATCTTAGAAGTTGGAATTTTTCTTCGTTGAACTTCAGTGTTGTCTTCTGCCCACTGGAATAATGTTTCAATTTCGTTTTGTAATTTTCTTATGTCATCTTCGTTCAATATTTCCTGACATATCTTTGTGTCATCTGCGAAGCATGATACAATACTGTCCTTAATATCTGCATCAGTATCTACAATCATTATTATAAACAGCAAGGGAGCTAATACTGTCCCTTGTGGGACAGCTCACGACTTCCGAGACTTTCGATTTAACTCCGTTTACCACCACTCTTTGCGTTCTTTGCGTCAAGAAATTAAATATCCACCTTCCTAGCTTTCTAGTAATTCCTGTATTCTTTAGTTTGTGTGTATCTGTATCTTTAAGTATCTTTAAGTATCTGTTCATACAGACTTGCAGTAATCATAATGGAACCTTATTACTATATAAGACTAGTAAACATTGTGTTCATAAAGATAAACGATTAATATGATCGTGAACAGCGTTGAACTCCGACATCACATTATAATTAGGGGCCGTTCAAAATTTACGTAACCCTATTTTTGCTAAAACTTGACACCCCAGATCCCCCAGGAACGTTCTGTAACGCTAGACCAGGCACTCCCTAAGATGTTGTGTAACATTTCCCCCATCCCACACGTTACGGAACGTTACGTGGGGGGGGGGAGGGTTTTGGCAAAAATAGCGTTACGTAATTTTTTAACGGCGTCTTACCTGTATATCAATGTTATAATTATGGTGTTAGACTGGGTTGTTCCCCGTCCACCCTACTTTCCCCCAGTTGGGGTACCTTGACTATCGCTGCGGCGTTGCCACATGAGGAGTCGCCTGTGAGGCGAGTAACATTACATATGCGGGCAACTGTACAAATAAAAAATAATAACGACTTCTCTCGTACACCAGACGTTCACACTTATCAAACGATTTATTTATTATCCGCATATACTTTCTTTTTAAAATAATTTGTAGTTTTCAGCTTGGATCAGAAAGATATTAAATACTAATTTTTATATAAAAAAGTCGTAAAAACAAAAAAGTATCGTAAAAACAAAAGCTTTTTATATTTTTTAATAATTGTCTCATTTCACTTACCCAATTGTTTGAACCGTCAACTCAAGTGAAGTATCCCACATGAAAAGGGTTTTCAGCTTTACCAAAAGTATCTCCAACAATTCGGTTTCTGCATCGCTCTCCTTTTGGACCTAAAGGAACGATACGCCATCTATTGATTAAGATTTTGAACTAAAGTTTAGTTTCCGAGTTTGAAGACTGTCTTTATTGCGGGTATTTTGTTTTGTCGTTTCTCTGTATAGCCTTTGTCATTAGAGAAAACGAATTTTGGTCGTGTACACTCGAGCAATAAATGCAACAAAACAGCATTTCACGAATTGCTTTTAAGTTGGTACAATCGTGTCATATATATATATATATATATATATATATATATATGAAAATTATTTCACGAAAGTAACACGTGAAAAATATTTATGATGAATAAAACCACGAAGGAAAGGAAACACAAAACGGTGCTCAAGCGCTTTCGTCTAATGACATCCTCAGGAACACTGAGGATTAGGGTGGATCGATTTTACATTTTTTTCGATTTCCATATTCTAATAGAGACAAAAACTTGCGCATGCATGAGAAAATAGCCTCTGCAAAATCTTAGCTTAATAGGTAATCATCTTCTGCCCCCGGCAGAGCGATGAAAATCATATTTTAGTAGTCAAAAACGTATTTTAAACCCTAGCCTAGAGTCATAAAATTTTGCGTGTGTGTTATTTCATGCCTAAGCAACGATATAAATCCTATGGGAAATATATAAATGCATTATTTAAGACAAAGAGCCGATCTGAAAATATGTATATTATACATATTTTCAGATCGGCTCTGTCTTAAATAATGCATTTATATATTTCCCATAGCATTATTTCATCGTTGCTTAGGCATGAAATAACACACACGCAAAATTTTATGACTCTAGGCTAGGGTTTAAAATATGTTTTTGACTACTAAAATATGATTTTCATCGCTCTGCCGGGGGCAGAAGATGATTACCTATTAAGCTAAGATTTTGCAGAGGCTATTTTCTCATGCATGCGCAAGTTTTTGTCTCTATTAGAATATGGAAATCGAAAAAAATGTAAAATCGATCCACCCTACTGAGGATGTCATTAGACGAAAGCGCTTGAGCACCGTTTTGTGTTTCCTTTCCTTCGTGGTTTTATTCATCATATATATATATATTATATATATATATATATATGGATAGATGGATGGAATAACACACATGAATGAGAACGCGCGGCGAATTTTGCTTGAAACGAAATAATTGCCCCCAACTCGCGTGTTCATGCGTGTTATTCCATCTATGGGAACCCACTGTTACAGGAGTGAGATTTGAATTAAATGTTGCTATTACTTTTAGTGGGGGGTTAACACGTAAAATGCCTCTGGACACGAAAGATTATGCGTTTCCTGAACTGTCTGTTTAAATATGACAGGTTGTATAAATTTTTACTTCGTTGTAGTGTGGTGGTAGCGTTCGCGACTCCTACTCAAGAGGTCCCGGGTTCGAATCCTGATGGAAGCAATTTGTTTATATATATATATATTATATATATATATATAAATAATTGTGTGTGTGTGTGTGATAAGCATTTTTGCATTTCATCCAACAACCTAGTTTTTCACTACACAGAAATTCTTTTCAATAATGGAACCAATCATGGAACCAATCATGGAACCATTAAAATAAAATTAGAAAAGAGGAGAGAAAAGATACAGTATCTTAAACCCTCCATCCCTCAAAAAAAACAACCCCGCAATGTTCCCCAAAGTCTGCAGTAGTATAATGGCTTAGGGATCGGAATACATGCTCTCATTTAGCTAACGGAACACTCGTTTTATTTGAAGAGACAATGAATTCCATTCCTGCATTGATCTTGCATATTTCTATCCTTCGTATAAAACTGTTTTTACTGTTGAAGTTCAAAGCAAATAACCTTGAAACGTGTCGAGAAGTTTCCGATAAACAGTGAAAGACGAGGAAAATTATGGATGATGTCAATCGGAGTGGAAATTTCTTAGAAAATCATCCTCGCCACTCGTCTCCATCCACCCATTTTGCAGTTATATTGGAAATGTACAATTATTTAGTGTTTTACGCTTTGCATAATAACACAGGCCTGCGAATGAGAACTTTGTACGAGTTGTTTTCTGAGGAATAACTGATTTTATATAATTCAACTACGCTCATTTCGAATAAGGTGTCCATTTTTTTTCTATCACGTAAGGATTTTCTGCAAACTGGAAGGGAAAAAACAACATAAATAAATATTATTTATTTCAATTTACATTAGGTACCTATTTCGCTTTGTTATACTAATTACAAATGAAAACAACTTTAAAAAGAGAGAAGACTATTAACGTCAATTACATATTCATCTTTATTTGTCCTGAATTTCTTTGTGAGATCTATGCCTTTTTGTCTCGAATGTACGCGCTGTTCCTTTTCTTTTATGTAATAATTCCGAAGTATCCCGTTTCAACATCCAGCAGTAATCAGCCATCATGCTGATGTCCCACCTTCCCTGATATCTCTTCTCCATTTCTTTGATGTCTTGGTGAAACCGCTCTCCTTGTTCTTCGCCGAGTGCTCCGAGATTCTGAGGGAAGTAATCCAAGTGTGAATGTAAGAAATGTAATTTTAAACTCGTATTACAACCCAACTCTTTGAACTTATTTAGCATGTTGTTCACAATGTTTTGGTAATTTGGGTCCTTGTTGTTCCCCCAAAAATTGCTGATAACATCCTTAAAGCAATCCACGCTTCTTTTTCAAGATTGTTCATTGTTCTTTCAAAATGTTCATCCAAAGTCAGTTTTCTAATCTGGGGACCAACGAAAATTCCTTCTTTCAATTTTGCTTCCGAAAGAGTTGAGAATTTACCACAGATACTTAAAACAATCTCCATCTTCGTCCAAGGCCCTAACAAATTGCTTCATCAAGCCCAAGTTTGTGAAGCGGAGGTAAAAGGACTTTCTTCATGTCAACCAAACTTTCACGTTGAATGGTTTTAGAACCAGGTGTCAGGTTAACTCTGCGTGACCATTCCTTTTTTATCCAGTGTTGAGTTCTTGCTCGGCTATCCCATTCACACAAAAACCATGGAAACTTCGTATAACCTGGTTGTTGACCTAAGAACATGCAAATCACTTTTAAGTCTCCACAAAGTAGCCAACCGTGTTCTTTGTATTTAACTTTAGCTAGAAGCAGCTCAAGATTTTCGTACGTTTCCTTCAAATGAACCGAATGAGCCACAGGAACGGATGCATACAAGTTACCGTTGTGAAGGAGGACGCCTTTTAGACTTCTTTTGGAGGAATCAATGAAAAGTCTCCACTCAGTTGGATCATAGATTGCAGCGCCTAGCTTAAGTATTAGTTCCAAAACATTGTTGCAATATACCAGTGAATTTTCTTGAGAAAAATATTGGATGATGAATTCTTTTTCTCGATTTCTGTACCAGTAAAATGACGTCCCGGGAGAAAGCAAGTTCTTTGTACGAAGTCTGGATCTCAAAATCTCTGAAGAATCCTTCAGGAGACAAATCTCTTACTAAATCATTAAGTTAACTTTGTGTAAACAATTGGGGTTCACCAGATGTTTCGGTTTAAAAATCAATATCATCCTTTCCATCGTCATCAGACACCGAATCAGATGAAGTTATATCAAGAGTATTTGGTTTTAGTAGGTACAGGTATACCAGATCCATGAGCAACAGGTCTTATAGCAGACTGAAAGTTTGGATAAGAAATTTCCTTTTTTTTTTAGTATTGTAGCCTTGCACGTTACAAGAACAAAAGTAGCAGTCATTGCTGTGATTTTTAGGCTCATGCCAGACCATTGGAATCCTAAAAGGTAAGGAATCCTTTTTACCTTTACTCCACAGTTTAAGTTGTTCAACACAAACAATGCAAACTTTATGTGGCGCCCATGATTTGTCTTGATCCCCAAGTTTAATTCCGAAGTACGCATAGTATGCTTTCTTGACGAAGTCTGTAATATCTCGCCTTTGTTTTTTTTACAGTAAATTTTCCACAAATGTAAAAGAAAATGTTTGGGCTATTTACACATCCTCTGGTTGCCATAGCGACAAATAAACAAATTTTAAGAGAAATATAGTCACGGCGCACCTTTGAATAATAAAGAACTATAACCTCGCACACACTAAACAGACTGACTCATCTCGTGGCTTGTCAATCACTTATATACTAGCGGTGCGTTTCTCGAATGTTCTATGACGTCACTTCTGATCTGGAAGCATTTATAGGCAGTAGTTTTTAATCAAAATTTAATTGAGTCAATTTTAATGAAAATTACTTACATATGTAATATGAAATATGACATTTTGTGAAAAAATCTGTACGTGATGGCGAAAAATGAATATATTTTCGAAACCAGCGTGCAAAAATTACTATATAAGTGATAAAATATTTCGAACAACAAACCCATCGCAGACCCGTGTAATTAATAATAGAGTAACAACGAATAATAATGGAGTCATCATAGAGTATAATAAATAGAGTACTTTATTATAATACTCGTAGTATATCATAAATTAATGTTAGTTTAATGTAGAAATGCACCTTTGGCCAATAAATTGCAGGTCATTGAAATCACTTGAAAGGTAGTTTATTCTTGTATGATATATATACAGTGTATATGTATGTATGTATGTACAAGCACTCTGGCACTTAGTTATACAAACGTTAAAAGAAAAGTTAATCTCTCTCTCTCTCTCTCTCTCTCTCTCTCTCTCTCTCTCTCTCTCTCTCTCTCTCTCTCTCTCTCTCTCTCTCTCTCTCAGGCTAAGGCTACACGAGCAACTTTGTCGCTGCGACGAAGTTGTAAGGACAAATCGCAAAGAATAGGTACTTTTGTTTCCTATTGGGCAAATTACACGGCATACAGTCGCTGCGACAATTATTCTCTGTTGCATCCGACTGCGTTGTATTTCCGAGTGTGGTAGGCTACACGAGCGACTTTGACACAGCGTCGCTGCCACGTGGCACTAAAAACTAGAAATCGCGGCGACTTGTCGCAACCAATGTAGTTTGCAACAGTCACCGCGATTGTGTCGCTGTGACTCCTCGCAACTGTCGCAATGACAAAATCACTCGTGTAGCCTTGACCTTAAGGATACTTATTTACGTGAGGATATTTTTTATAAAATAAGTCTAGAAGAGAAGTGTGAAGTCGAAATAGTCTCTCGAAAATATTTTTATCGTTTTCAGTAAAATCTGGACACAGTTTTTTTACGTAGGAAAGAGGTGGCCAATGTCAAACGCCCGCAAAAATGCTCCCCCTGTATAAGAAGGAGAGAGCCAAAATCAAGGTCTCCAAGGGTTACAATGGCTTTTTTCATATAAATTGTGAAAAGAGTGTGTAGTGTATAAATTGTATGTATGTGTAGGAGGGAATAGAGGGAGAAGCGTGTGTTTGAGAGCATGCTGGACTCCTCACAGGGTAGATAAGACACGGAAAAAGATCAACTAAAGGGGACAGTGACACGAGAAATGGGAGTTCTAGCACTCCGTCTTCTGTCGAACGTCCCCCCTGCCCCCAACGGAGTACTTCCATGGTTGATTGATGTCTACAAGCTCTTCCATCAAAAAGAGGGAACGTTTCATGTCCCTAAAATTGTTTTTTTAATGTCTTTGAGAGGTAAAATTCAATAACAGTATATTAGAAGGCATACATTTAATGAATACTTAAGCATATGATTCTACATGAGTACCAGCAGTATCTCTACAGAGTTCTAATCTGTCAACAGCATTGCGGAACACATTTTGGAGCATGACAGGGGAAAAAGATCAACTAAAGGGGACAGTGACACGAGAAATGGGAGTTCTAGCACTCCGTCTTCTGTCGAACGTCCCCCCTGCCCCCAACGGAGTACTTCCATGGTTGATTGATGTCTACAAGCTCTTCCATCAAAAAGAGGGAACGTTTCATGTCCCTAAAATTGTTTTTTTAATGTCTTTGAGAGGTAAAATTCAATAACAGTATATTAGAAGGCATACATTTAATGAATACTTAAGCATATGATTCTACATGAGTACCAGCAGTATCTCTACAGAGTTCTAATCTGTCAACAGCATTGCGGAACACATTTTGGAGCATGACAGGGGTTATTTTTGTAACTACTGTTACGATACGAGCACGTAAATGTCCCAGCTTCCTTCAGATGGCTTTCTAAACACCGGCATCTTTCACAAGATGGGACACCTTGTCATTACGCAAACATTGTTCGGGAGTACCTAAATGAACGATTTCCAAATCGGTGGATCGGATGTGGAGGCAACAGTCCCTGGGCGGTTCGATCTCCTGACCTAACGCCCTTGGATTTCTTTGCATGGGGCTTTATCAATTCAAACGTCTATCAAACGAGGGTTACCGATCTGCAAGATTTACGTGTTCGTATCGTAACAGCCAGCAGTTACAAAAAACCCCTGTCATGCTCCAAATGTGTTCCGCAATGCTGCTGACAGATTCGAACTCTGTAGAGATACTGATGGTGCTCATGTAGAATCATATGCTTAAGTACTCATTAAATGTATGCCTTCTATTATATTATTATTGAATTTTACCCTTTTTGCTACTTTTTCACTGAAATAGATACGGACTTTATATTACAGTATATATATAATTAATATACAGTATATGAATTTGCTAAGCCCCTCTATTGGATATGGAGATGATCAGTGGACACAGGAGAAATATCGAGCATCCTGAGGAGAGCGAATATACTGTAGTTCCAATATATAAAGGAGGAGATTGATCTGAGACCGAACACCAGAGCTGGGCATTTGCGGCATATTTTGCGGTACTGCGGTACTACCGCAAACCGGAACCGCATAACGCAGTACCGCAAAGGATCGCTGAAAGTACCGCAGTACCGCTACCGCATTCAAATTTCGGCGTACCGGTTTGGTGCCGGTTTGGTAGTTTGGTAGTACCGCAGTACCGCAGTACCGCAAAATATGCCGCAAATGCCCAGCTCTGCCGAACACTATAGTCCAGTGTCTTACATTTTGGTGAGTTTGAACGACGGTTCAGGATCGACCTGCGGTCGACCCCTCTGCAGCATCCCGCCTCATTTGCAGGATTTGGTGAAGGAGGGAATTGCTGTCTGATCTCCTCCTGCCCTCGTAGCCAGCCACGCATGGCTGGTCAGGGACTTTGCACAAGAACATGTCCAGCTGGTTCTTTAAGTTATTCAGGTCGGTGTGCTGGAGATTCCTCACTTCTTTTGGAAGGACATTGAAAAGCTTTGGACCCCGTATTCTGAGGGTATTTTCCATCCTCGTTTTCATGGCCCCTTGTCCCACTGCAACTGGGACCATACAAAATCTGCCTCTTCTCTCATTCGTTTGTTTCGCCTTCTTTCGAGAGGGTAGAGTTCTAGGGATTGTAGTCGAGACGAGTAATCTTCACTTTCCGTTTCCTCTATCTTAGACGTAAAAGTCCTTTGTATAGCTTCAATGTTCGCAATGTGTGTCTTTTTATGTGTGCTTTTGAGTACTGAGCAATACTCAATTATTGGTAGGACTAGACTCTTCCATAATTTGAGCATGTTGTTTGCTTTTCTGCTGCAGAAGCTCCTCCAGATGATTCCCATTATTTTTATAGCCGTTGTGATTTTGATTTTATAGTGCTCTCTGAATTTTGCATCCGACGACGACATTACTCTAAGATCCCTGACTTGTGGATTTGATGTTATCTGTTTGGCTTGCATAGTTTTGTACCTTTTTTCTGTAGCTCTTTATTATTACCACATCTTAGAAGTTGGAATTTTTCTTAGTTGAACTTCACATTGTTGTCTTCTGCCCACTGGAATAATGTTTCAATGTCGTTTTGTAATTTTCTTATGTCATCTTCGTTTAATATTTCCTTACATATCTTTGTGTCATCTGCGAAGCATGATACAATACTGTCCGTAATATCTGCATCAATATCTGCAATCATTATTATGAACAGCAAGGGAGCTAATACTGTGCCCTTGTGGGACAGAGCTCACGACTTCCGAGACTTTCGATTTAACTCCGTTTACCACCACTCTTTTAGTTCTTTGCGTCAAGAAATTAAATATCCACCTTCCTAGCTTTCCAGTAATTCCTGTATTCTTAAGTTTGTGCGCTATGATTCCATGGTCACATTTATCGAAGGCTTTAGCAAAGTCTGTATATATTACATCAATGTTTTGTCCTCGACACAATGTTTCTAATATTTTCTCCTGGTGGTCTAGTAGCTGTGATAGGCATGATCTTCCAGCCCTGAAGCCATATTGATTTGGGTTGTATAAGTCTTTTTCTCGTAGGTAGAAGGTAGTTTTGCCTCTAATTATACGTTCAAAACACTTTGTAAGGTCAGAGGTGAGAGCCACTGGCCGATAATTTTGGGGCATTGCTCTGTTGCCACCTTTAAATAGGGGGGCAATGTTCGCGTTCTTTAAAGGGAGTGGAATTTGTCCTGTGTCGAGTGATTTCCTCCATAGTAAGTATAGCGGTTTTGCAATACACTCTCTGCATTTCTTCAGAAATGTGACACTCCATGCGTCTGGCCCTGGCGCTGAATTTTTTCGCATCTGTGTTAAGTCCGTAATTACATCTCCTTCCGTGAACTCGAAGTCCATTAATAGGTTCGTGCCGGAATTTGTTCTTGGTTGATTTGTATCTATGTCGAAAAATTCGTCTGGGTTTTCCACTTCCATCTCGGACTTAGGGGTGCTAAACACAGATTTAAATTGTTCCCTAAGCAGTTCACTTATTTCTTTCGGGTCATTTGTGTATTCGGCCTCCCCGTCTATCAACGGTCCAATACTCTCCTTACACTGCATTTTCCTTTTCGCAAAGGTGTAGAAGTATTTTGGATTACTTTTTATGTTTTCTGCTACCTTGTTTTCCTCCTCGTTTGTCTTATGTATGAATGTTTGCTTTCGGTCCACTTCTATTTCGCCCCACTTCTATTTCGCCAAGTTTCCTCTCTAGTTTGAGTCTCTCTGCATCAGTTCTGCATCTGTGGCGATGTTTTACGGTTTATCTTCGTTGCCTGAATAGTGTCCTGATTTTCCTCTTGAGCTTGCTGCGTTTTCTTTCCTGTCTCTCTGGAATATGTTTCATTATTATAGTTTGGTTTCAGTTTCTATTTTATATAGTATTTTTTGTGGAGTCTCTCGTGAATTAGCAATTCCCAATTTACCTACTTTAAATCTTTATTTACGTTTTCCCAATTTACTTTCTTTCTTTGAATTTATGTTTAAGCCTTCATATATTCAATCTGCCTCTCTAGGATGCGTTTTCGGACCTATGGGTGCTAACTTCAATTGTATATCGATGAGGTTATGGTCGGAGAACTTTGTGTGCGTTAATTTATTTATTATCATCTCGTTGTTATTTCTCCAGATTAAATCCAAAACGTTCTCTTTTCTCGTGGCTTCACAGATTCCTGGGAAAGGGCGTAATATTCCATAATATCTAATAGCATTGTTACTTGGGTTCTATCATCTTTAGTAATGTTGCCATGAAACTTCTCGACATATATAACTTCGTCATTTTTCTTCCATGATATGAATGGGAAATTAAAATCTCCGAAAATTAAAATATTTGTTGCTGGAGTTTCAAGTAATTTTGATATGTTTTCTATTTCATTTGTAGCAAATTGGAATTAACTTTTTGTGGTGTTTGGTGGTCTGTAGGTGTTCATAATGGTTAGGTTCAGTTCTTTTACTTCTAATATAATAATTTCAACTGTGCTGTTTGATTTGTTTACCTTCACTTCACGTACGTGTGTGTGTGTGTGTGTGTGTGTGTGTGTTTCACGTAGATGCAACACCCTCCCCCTCGTCTAGCCACTCTATCTGCTCTGCTATTTCAGTATTCTCGGTGCAGTTTTCACAGCCTTTTTCGCACTTATGTAAGTGTGTTTCCGTTAGGCATATGATATCTATGCTGGTTTCCGTAGCTAAATTTTGCAAGTATTGTAATTTGCAGTCTGCATGGTCCATATAGAGGCCTTGTATATTTCTGTATAAAACATTTATTGGGTTTCTAATTTCCGTGTTCAGTTTTCCTATATAGTGGTCGTTTCCAGGTCGATGTCGGTTCTTGTTTGGTGTTATTGGTTTGGCCGCTGCATTTGGGAGAATTGGGGTTGCGGCACTTGATACCACTGTGGTTGTATTATCAGTGGTTGTATGTAATGGTGTGGGGAATATACCTGCCGAGTCCTGTCTTCTCTTGTTAGCAGGGCAAGCTGTGCTTTTATAGTTCTCATTTCCTCGAAAAAATTTGTTTCCTTGCTCCTGTCGTTTCTTCTAATACGAATGGGGTCTGTTCTTTCCCGTTCTCTTCTTTGGGTACCCTTTATGTGAAAATATGGGCACTTTATATTTAGGCATTTTCTCTCTGTCAGTGACTGTCTGCACATAGGAGGGTGGAAAAAGTGGCAGTTTTGTTCGTATCTGCATCTTCCATTCCTCATCATATCGAAGCATTTTTTTGGATGACTGTACCTGCAGTTTGCACCATATATGCACGACCCTGTTTTATAGTATTCACATATGGCCCGTCGTTTAGTCTCCTTACGAGCCCTATGTGATTCAATTGCTTTCTTCTGTTTCACCACCACTTCTTTCCTACTCAGTGGTTTTTCTGTCTTCGACGAGTTTTCATCAGTGTTCTTAGTACCTTCCTCTTTCTCCTTTGTATTCCTGGTATCCCTCTCTTTCTGTTTTGTGTTCCTGTTTTCTCTCTTTGACAGGGGATATTTCATTCTCTGAGGCTACTTTTGCATCTCCCTGTATCGTAGCGTGCTGTAACGTGCTTTCCTGTATTTTGTTGTCCTGAGCCTGAAGTTCCTGCTGAAGCGTGCCTTCCTGTATTGCGTTTTCCTGTTCCTCGTAATTGTTTGTGTCGGCGTTTCCCATTGCTTCCTTGTCATCTGTCGGTAAACATGTATTGCCCATATTCATTGCCTTTTGTACCATATTCTTATTTTTTTTCATGCATGTGATGCACAGGAAGCCGTAAATGCCTATGATTTTGTTATTTATTTTATTTATCACTTTCTTGTCTTTTCTATTGGACAGGAAACTCTCAGAAATTCTAAAGCAAAAGATTTAGGGTTTGTAATGACTGATGATGCGAAATTTGAAACCCAAAATAAAATAGCAGTAAACAGAGCAAAATGAATAACTGGGCAGATACTGACAACCTTCAAATGAAGGGATAGGAATATCAGTTGAAAACATTGAAAATTTGAGAAAAATTGACCGATCCATTTTTGAGATATTGGAACATACATGAATATGATAAACAAAAAAATAAAATCTATAAAATACAAGAAAATCGATCTCAAAATTAGTTTGAAATGAAAAAAACCTTTCCAAAATGACTCATTTAGTTTGAATGAAATTTAATTAGAGATAATACACACACACACACACACACACACACTCTAAATATTCATAAAAAGTTTCAACTTCGTGTCTGTTATTTTTTATCTTTGTCGACTGTTTAAAAATTAATTTTTTCAGCTTTTTTTAATACACATTTTTGGAAAATGGTTTCCTGCTCCCAAACAATATACCGGGTGTCCGAGAATTATCAGTACAATTTTTGGCTGTTATTAAAAGTCAACCATGAAGTGTAGAAATTCCAGTGTTGTCCCATTTTACAGAGAAACTCATTAAGTTTTTTCTAATAACAAGTTTTGACAAGTTTTTTCTTTTTTGTACGCGGGTGACAGACATTGATGATTTAAAAGCAAGAATCACAGCTGCTATTGAGCGAATTGATGTGGATATGCCGCAGCGTACATGGCAACATTTGGAGTATCGATTGGATGTTTTGCGAATCACTGATGGTGCGCATATCGAATGTTTGTAACAACATTACTTTAATAAAAGAAACTTTTGAAAATACAGATTCTAAATAATCTTGTTTAAGAATTTTACGTGTGTTATCAAGAATTTTATTAAAAGATGAAATTGTACAGATAATCGGACACACTGGAATTTCTAAAAAACTTGTCAAAACTTGGTATCAGAAAAAACTTAATGAGATTCTCTGTAAAATGGGACAACACTGGAATTTCTACACTTCATGGTTGACTTTTAATAACAGCCAAAACTTGTACAGATAATTCTCGGACACCCTGTACCTATTCTGAATTCAATTTATTAATTTTGACAGGGTTCTGTGAAGGTATTTTATTTTTTTAAATATTTCATCACATGTAGTGAGGATAGGTTTCGGGAACCAAGGTCTATTGGGGGACCTTGTATATGGGTGTCTAGAGGTGTGACAACAAAAGTAAATAAACATCTTTGTTTTTTCGAAAATTTTCTCATTTGATTACGAAAAATCGGTAAATAATAAATTTATTAAACCAATAAATGAAAAAGGTCAAGAACACTATTTTAAATATATTAATTCAATTATTTATTGATTTTTATCAAATAAATTTTTTTGGAAAAAAACAAAGGTGTCTATTTATTTTTGTTAACCTTCAATAGATAGGTCAAAATCATGAAAAACTAAATGTAAATACAACTATAGGGTAAATTTTACATAAGAAATAGTTATATTAACATATTTATCATTTTTGTTTCAGTAGGCGTCTTATGTTTATCCCCTTTTGTCATAATTTTTAGTTTTTAAATGTATTTTTGTTTGATTTATCGCTTATTACCTTCAAGAACAATGTACCGTGTGGGATTTATATCCTGCCAATATAAAGCTTATCATTATTATCATCATC
This sequence comes from Bathynomus jamesi, assembly GCA_023014485.1. Lineage (NCBI taxonomy): Eukaryota > Metazoa > Arthropoda > Malacostraca > Isopoda > Cirolanidae > Bathynomus > Bathynomus jamesi. The sequence continues at coordinate 40,697 of JAJOZX010011921.1, read as the reverse complement.
ACTAACATTTGTTGGAAAATTCAGAAATTTTGGGAACCAACATCCATTTGTAAATTTTGCTAAAATTTCATATTTTCCAATAGAATGAAAAATAATGCCAGAATAATTGAATTCTACAGTAAATTTTAGATAACGTGTAAAATACCAGAAACCTGTTTTCCCTTTTTTGGGGGGGGGGGGGAGGGGGAAGGAGAAAAGTCAAAAAGAATTTGCACTCCCTTCAGTCAATTAAATCTCTTTGGGACAAGGAATTTTTGAATATGCATAGTTAGGTTGAATTAATCAGAAGTTGAATTAAGGCAGTGATTCCCAATGTCTTCTGGTTTAAGGCACCTCAGTGCCATATTGTTTCGCGGCATCCCTGAGTATTTTATATCTTGTTTGGTGGTCCTCCCGAGGTTTCGCATCTGCCACTGTTCATCATCGAGTTTCCCTTTGAACACCACGTAAATTGAAAACTGAGAATGGTTTTGGTTGGTTTTAAATTGTCGTATTTTGGATAAGTTTTCGACCTATTCTAAGGCTTTCATCAGTTGCAAATGTAGCTGATGAAGGCATTAACATAGACCAAAAGCTCGTGTTTCTAATGAATTCACTTCTTATTGTGGCTTTATTTACCTAAATGAGTATATAAACTACAAAAATTAGGATTTTTTCAGATACTAATCACACTTCATTACCTTACATGTAGGTTAGGTAAGAATATACCTGTATATTAAACGTCACTTTTTCACCTTTATACGCACTGATAGGCGATATAACACGTCGATAACGCTTAAGAGGTTAAAGATTACCGAAATAGAATCGAATTTGCTAAAATATACCTACATGATTTCAATTTACACGTATAAGGTTTAACCCTGCACAAATTCGATTTGAATAAGGTCGATCCTGCATAAAGTATACTTGCACAGTCTAAATTACATAACGCCTGTTAGGCCAGATTAGGTTTGGTTAGATTAGCTTAGGTTTCTTAGGATGAGTTAGGCTAGAGTTTTGGAGTACGATAGTTTCTTTTGCCGAACGAATTCGAAGCAGAAGCTGGATGTTGGTTCCTTTTCTTGAACGAAACGAGACAAAAGCAGAGTAAATGCCCGGTTAGCTTCCCTTTTACAGACGTTAGACGTACAACTGGTTAAGTTAGGTTGCTTGGTTAGGCTAATTTGAAAAGTCTGTACAGTCATTTAAAATGTCCTGTCTTGAAATTCCATGTTTCTCACTGGTAAGAAACCTAGTTTAATGACTGGACTCTTTGAATTTATTATACCTGCATAAAGTCGACCTGGAATAAAGTAGACTCGCATAACGTTGAAGGTCGACTTTGTTTATGTACGAGGACCACTCAGTATATTTTGCCACACCTTTTTTTTTTTTTCTTTCCAAGTTTCCTTGTAAGTTCCAGAAATTTTGTGCACAAGTAGTTACATACCTTTTTTACAAGTTTCTATTTTTCCACATAGTCTCCATCTTTTCTACGGCTTTCCTTCACCTCGAAACAGGGCTTTATCCTTGCTGGTAAAAGTCCGCTGGGTTCCGCTGGAGCCACCTCTTAACCTCCTCAACAACCTCATCGTCACTCTGAAACTTTTTTCCACGAATAGTATCCTTCATTGACCCAAACAAATGTAAGTTTGAAGGTGCCAGATCCGGGCTATATGGAGGGTGGTGTAACACAGTGAAGCGCATTTTTGTGATGGCCTTTTTTGTTTTTCAAACTGTTGTGTGGTCTTGCGTTATCGTGCAAAAGAAGGACGTGTTCCAGTTTTCTCTCCGGTCAAACTCGCTTTATACGTCTCTGTCTCTATAAGGTAGCAATATATGTCTCCGAGTTGATTGTTTGTCCTTTCTTCATATTGTTCACCAGAATCACCCCTTTCATGTCCCAGAAAATGGCGGCCATAACCTTTCCTGCAGAGGGAGCCATTTTGAACTTTTTCTTGCGTGGGGAGTATGCGTGATGCCACTCCATGGATTGACGTTTTGTTTCAGGTTCAAAGTGGTGTACCCATGTCATCCCCAGTCACAATTCGTGAAAGAAAGTCATCCCCTTCTGTCTCGTATCGAACCAACGACTCGGAAGCAATTTCTTTTCTTTGGGCTTTGTGATCTTCAGTCAGTTCGCGAGGAACAAACCGTGAACACACTTTTGAGTATCCCAGATGCTGAATTATCGTATTCACACTTCCTTCACTAATTCCTAGCTCCAGTGAATAGCTCCTTGTATGTGACGCGCCGATTTGATCGAATGATGCTGTTAGCACGTTGCACAGTGTGAGATGTAACAGCCGATGCCGGGCGACCGCTGCGTGGCTCATCACCGAGGCTGACTCTCCCTCTCTCCGATAATCTCACACATTTAGATCAACGTCCAACTGTGCTTTGATCAACAACAGCATCTCTGTAAACGTTTTGTAAACGTTTGTGAATATTTCCAACTGTTTCTTTCTCTGCGGTTAAGAACTCGATAACAGCTCTCTGTTTACGACGCACATCACTGTGCGTTAACCATCGGTTTTATACAGGGGCGTTTAAAAGCGGTTTTATACAAGGAGGGGAGGTTCAAACTGGAAAAATCCGGTTATGTGAAGCGCAGAAAGTTCAAACTTACAGTCCAAAAGATATTTTAGCCCCATGGCCTATTATTTAGCTAAGAAAAAAGGGTGGGGCAAAATATATCCATAAAAAATGGGTTACTATGCGGACTGACATTATCTAATGGACGTAACATTTAATCGAGAAGTTATTGAGAGTTAGAGTTAAGCTAAGTTAGGTTAAGTTATATTTTAGTGTCGACAGAATGCCCATTGACCAAACTGAGCATAGGTTTTTACATTTGGATTACATAAACAAAGTAGACTTTCATAGTCTCTTTTGTGCAGGTATTTTTCGTTTATAATTTAAACAAAAATGACTAGTGACGGTTTTGACTACCTTACATATACATTATAGAAGGGCTTTCATTCTTAAAAATATCTTCATATACAAGGTGGCCAGAAAATATTATCAGAGTTTTACTGGCTATGCTGCTTAAAATTCCGATATTATCTTCTGGACACTGTCGAATTAACTGAAAACTTGCGTATTTCCTATTATTTGATGATAATTGTACATTAAAAAGAGATTAACTGACACGTGTATCAATTACCAATTGATATTATTAATAATCCTTGGTTAATAAGCAACTTGAGAAAAGGGAACGTAATTAAATATAGAACATTATTTCTGAAATGATACAGGCTGTTATTGCTCTTACGAACCTTAAACTGACAGGATAAAATGTTTATCAATTTATTCTTTTGTTTAATATTATCTATAATAATAATAATAATAATGCATTCGAAGTTAATTAAAAGATGAAAATAAATTGTTCTTTGTTGATATAAATAAAATTAGACGAGTTTCCCCGAAATAACTAAACTCGACAAAATTAGAAAATGCAGAAAAATGTTAAGTAAAGTCTACCGAATTCATTTTTACAAATTTTTTAAAAGCTTATTAAAGTTTAGAGTAGAAAATGTAGGAAATATATAAATTATAGTCAAGGCTATGACGTAACTCCTTACTGGGTAATCGTTACTTTTTTTAATAACTGCAACGGTAACGTTACATGTTCCGGCCGAGTAAAATTGTAACTGCAAACTAGTTACAGAAAATCATGACTATTTGTAACTTCTACGATTAATTTATTTTCTGTGAGGACAAAAGGTGAGTAGCTACTTCACAAGCTGTGCCCAATGTACATATTGCGCACAGTGCAAGTTTATTGACAATATACAGGGTAGGCCATAAGTCACTTTACCTAATCGAGTTCCTTTATGATGACAAGGTAAAGCGACTTACGGTCCACCCTGTATATCTAATGGTAATATGATAAAATCTTGTTTATTCGTTAACTCTCAATCAGTCTGAAACAAATGAACAATCTTAGCAAGTATCACTTGTCAGGGAAAGTACTTTCAAGATCAGATTCTCGCTAAAACCAGAAAAAATGTTGAAAGTAACCTTTGAAGTAACTTGTTACTGTTGTGAAACAGTAACTATTAACTAGTTACTTATTTGAAGCAGTAACTGGTAACTGTAATTAGTTACAAAACAGTAATTCTCACAATGCTGAGTATAACATTTCTGGGGTTCATTTTTTTTTTTGGGGGGTCATATTGTGAAGTAACACTTTTGCGACCTCAGAACTTTAAAAAATTTGTATAAAAATTCTAGAAACGTTTTTTTTTTAGGATAAAGTTATGCTAGGTTAGATTAGTTTAGGTTAGGTTAAACTAGATTAACGAATACTCACTATTTAATGACTTAAAAGAAAACTCTTAAAGTAAATCCTCTTTAATATACGAACAACACATACGCCTATAAAAAGGGAATGTCATAATGGGGTTGTTTAACCTCCTTCGCGACATCCAAGGTCACATGATAGAGGAGACCCACAGCTTTACGTGAGATTCGAACCACGAATCGCTACATAATCTGGACGTAGAGGACGGTCCACCATCCAACTACTTAACGTCACTGGCCACGATGTAGCCCCTAATGTAGACCCCTGTAAAAAAGAAAAGTCTTCAAATATGGATCCTCACAGTTTTCGGTTAATTTTGTGTTTAGGAAAAGTTGGGAACTATACAAATGCAGGAGTAGCGGAACAATGTCGATCTGAACAAAGCCGATATGCATAATGTCGACACTAAAATTTCTGAACTTGCATGTGCGAAAATCTCGACCTTAGTCGGTCAAATTCACGTCAAGTTAGTTTAGATTACGTTTGGTTAGGTTAATGATACTTAACTATAAGTACCACGTTTAGTTTTTCTATTTTTACTGCTAAAATTCCATGAAGATGTTTGATTTACTTATCTCTGCCATATGACTCTCACGTATGTATATAGCTCAGCCACCTTTACGTCTTGCTGTTCTGTCAGCTCGCAGTAAGTTGTAACCCATCGATATGTATTTCTTTCTTATCTATGCAATATTCACAGTTTTTACAGTCTCCTTGACAATCCTTAAGATGTGTTTGTGAGGTATGCAAAGTCAGCCCTTGTTTCATCCATAAATCTTTTCAGATATGAAACTTTGTTTAGCGAGTGATTAGATTTTAGCCCTTGAATATTAGTCAGAACAATATTTATGTTCTTAATTTTGCATTGCCTCTTGCGCATTTCAAATTCGTTATCCTTCAGTATCACATGTTTTGTAGCCCTATAGTTCTCCAAGAAAGATCCGCTCCCGTTTACCTGTTTTGGTAGCTTCTTGCCAGGAAGTGGTTCGGCTCGGCGGTTCCCATCTGTGTCGACTGCATGTGTTGTATGATGCTTAGCAGCCGTATTGTGTGTGCGATTTTGAAAAAACTTTGTTTGCAATTTGTATACCCAGGTTTCTTTTCGTTTTTCCTATCGTCCTTTGAGATTGTTGGGAGGTGATGGTAGTAGCATCTTTTTCCATATTTGCAAGTTCCATATCTTGCGTAATTCTTGCAAATGGCAGGGTGGTAGAATTTGCAGCTGTCATCGCATTTACAGTGACCCTTATTAAGAAGAATTCGCACATAGTAGGGTGCTCATATATACTCGTACACTGTCCTACCTTATATCTGCAATTGCCTCTTACCATAGTATCTGCCTATAGTTCCTTCCTCTTATTTATTCGAGGTCTTTGTTTCTGAGGGTTGTTTCAGCTCCTCATTTGGAGATAACGTCAGCCTATTTTCGTGGTAGCCTACTTGTTTTTTGCTATTTACACTAATGTCCTCATTTTGAACTTCTCGTGTTAATTTTTGTGTGCCTCTGTTACGTTCATATTCTCGCCCTCTTTGTGTGTCGGTATTCTTTTTACTTCTGCTTCACTTTTCTTCGTCTCCTCCTCTTTTTCTCTGCTCGTTATTTACAGTTTCTCCTTTAGTTTTTTCCTCGTAGTTTCTTTCTGCTTTATAAACTGTAAATGAGTTTATTTCGTTCACGCATCTTTCGCAAATGTACTTCACGCGCCATTCAGTTGCTTAGCGCTTGTTATGAAAGAAATTTTGACTCAAATTGAATGTGACTGCAGGGAGATAGCGCAGAGACAGTCGTAGGAATTGTTTCGGCCTACAGCTAATCTCCTTCAAATGTAAAACACTCGGAAAAGCTTCATAGATTAAATTGCTTTTATAATATATATATAAAAAAAAAATGTGAAATTTTAAGCGGTGTCAAAAAATAGGTGAGTTTGCCCGAAATAACTAAACTCGAAAAAATTAGAAAATGCAGAAAATTAATTTTAGGCAAAATGTAATGAATTTATTTTAAATTTTTTGAAAGCTTATTAACGTTCAGGGAAGAAAATTTTATCCTACAGGGTAATAAGAAAAAGAAGGGTTCCTGAAGCTACTTATGCAACAGGTTATTTATGAGAGCACGTTTTTCAGAATCACCCTGTAATATAAAAAACTGTTGATGTTAATTTCTATAAAATTATAGATTTATAGAAAAAAATTACTATAAATACGAAATATAATTAAATAAATTAGCTACTCTTTCGTTATCAACAATGTACATTAGTAATGTAACAAAAAGTAAATTTTAACGTACAAATGTACGAATCTTTTTGTACTGTACATTAATTAATTCGCAATTGTTTTAAAAGTTTTAAGATGGTTTAACGAATGAGATGACACTTTTCTCAAAAGGATAAACGAAAATCGTAAACTTGTAAAAGTTTCAGAAATAACTGTCGAGGTTTTGATATTTCCTCATAAAAATGTTTTGTTTTTTCCGATTTTCGAGCCGAGAGACTGAAGCCATTTTGCTTAACTTACATTAAATAGCCTGTGACAGCCACTCAATCGCAATGTCCTCAATGGCTTGTCCTCATGAAATATTATTATTATTATTATTATTATTATTATTATTAATTGTCACCGGGCTATTTAACTTTCTTCGTAATATCTAACGTCATATAACAGTGGGGGAGGCAGTTTTTTGTAGGGTCCGAACCGTTACCCTGTTGAGAGGGATTGGCTAACCGAGAGACCAGGATCCACCTAATTAAAGAAAAATCTTAGTGCGTGCGTGTGTGCGCGCGCGCGCGCACGCTCGCAGTACTTCTTAATCTGCAATTTCGGATTAATTTAATTATATTTGCTTGAAATAAACTGAGTTTCTAAAGAGGAATCTGGGTTTAATTTCACTCAACCTCATATTGTCACCTCTCATCATTTCTTCTGTATAAAAATTATTTAATTTATCTTTTCGTCATCACTTGGCTGAAGTTATTAAAAAATAAACTTTCTTATAATAACTGGGATTTATATCCTGCCCAATAAAGCTTAGCATCATCATCATCATCATCATCATCATTATTGTCATTGACTGCAACACTACTGCTGAGTTTAGAATGTTTAAATTTACACACACACACACACACACACACATATATATATATATATATATATATATATATATATAGTAAGGAATAAGAGGACGAGGAGATGGTACATGTTTATTTACAAACGTTTCGAAATTCAATTTCCATCATCAGTGCTAAAAAAATAAAAAATAAAAAAGTGAACAGATATAATGAGTAAAAAATTTTGTATAATATATTTATGTAGTCATATGTTAATAATTTAAGGTTTAAAAGGTATATAAAATGTAGAGAAATAAGACAACGGTTAAAATATACAAAGGTTATAAGGTGAAACAATTATTGAAGATAAATCTTACCAGATTATTGTACGGGGGAGGGGGGGGGGTAACTGTATGAAGGTTGGGAATGGTTGAGTGTTGAAGTATCCACATTGGGATTGTCCCAAAGGCCGAAGAGTGGTAGCGGATTTCTTTTTCAGTGATGAGTTGAAAGAATTATTTAGCTATGTTTAAGTTGAAAGCAGAACTATAGTCGTTCAGGGTTGGTTTTGTACTAAGGATACATAGATTCGAGGATGCGGAGGTCGGTTAGTTGGTATGCTGAATTGATAATTTCGAAATTGGTAGGAAACAGTGGGTGATTGTGGAGGTGGCAATGATCTCTTACTGCTGATTTCGATAGTTTATTTAAAGGTTCTGTTAGAAATGCTGCGATGTTCGTCCACTCTTGCTTGATATTGGCGAATGGTGCTGCCAATATAACTCGCTTTGCAGCGAGTACAGTTGAAACAGTAAATAGTGGACGAAACAAGGGGCTGAGTTTTTTTTTATTGGCTGAGATACGATTTAATACTGTTATTATTGGTGAATACAAATTGAAGGTTGATTTGAGGGTAAAGAGAGGTGAGTAGGTGGCGAAGTTCTGATTGTATTTTGTGACTAATATACTCGTAATAGGGAAAAGAACAGTACTGTATGACTCTTAACGGTGGGGACTTTTTAGTAGGGTTGATAAATTTTCTAGTTAGAGAGAGTAGTAAATGTTTTGGGAAAGATTTAGAATTTATTCACAATTTTAGCATTAATAACTCTATTATGACTATATTAGTTACAAAATACAATCAGAACTTCGCCACCTACTCACCCCTCTTTACCCTCAAATCAACCTTCAATTTGTATTCACCAGTAATAACAGTATTAAATCGTATCTCAGCCATAAAGAAAAAAACACCAGCCCCTTGTTTCGTCCCCATTTACTGTTTCAACTGTACTCGCTGCAAAGCGAGTTTATGGCAGCACCATTCGCCAGTATCAAACAAGAGTGGACGGACATCGCAGCATTTCCACTACAACCTCTCAACCTTCAAATAAACCATCGAAATCAGCAGTAAGAGATCATTGCCACCTCCACAATCCACCCACTGCTTCCCACCAATTTCGAATTATCAATTCAGCATACCAAACTAACCGACCTCCGCATCCTCGAATCTATGTATCCTTAGTACAAAACCAACCCTCAACTACTATAAGTTCTGCTTTCAACTTAAACATAGCTAAATAATTCTTTCAACTCATCACTGAAAAAGAAATTCGCTACCACTCTTCGGCCTTGGGACAATCTCAATATGGATACTTCAACACTCAACTATTCCCAACCTTCATACAATTAACCCCCCCTCCCCCGTACAATAATCTGGTAAGATTTATCTTCAATATTCGTTTCACCTTATAACCTTTTGTATATTTTAACCGTTGTCTTATTTCTCTACATTTTATATACCTTTTAAACTTTAAATTATTAACATATGACTACATAAATATGTCTTATTTTACACAATTTTTTTTACTCATTATATCTGTTCACTTTTTTACTTTTTATTTTTTTAGCACTGATGATGGAAATTGAATTTCAGAAACGTTTGTAAAAAAAACATGTACCATCTCCTCGTCCTCTTATTCCTTACTAAGTTACGGTTCTCCAAGAACAAACCCTTCAATCAAATTATATATATATTAATGGGATGAATAACTCGATTAAACATGTTAAATTAATAAGGTTTACACGCGCATAAAGAAAAATAAAAATCGATTTCAAATCCTTTCGTGTATTCAAACAAACACCTCGTCAGGGAATTATTTTCTCCGCGCGTGTGTGTAACATATAAAGTACCTTCGCAAACTGGACTTCAGAATACAATTTTGGCTAAGAATAATAATTAAAAATAGTCATTAAATTTACAAGCAAACCTATTTACGAAGACGATAGCGCTCTATCGTTCTACTTAATATGCAAATTTACCTTATTACGGCTCGGAACTCATAAATTCCAGCTACTCACTTTATTCATGTTATTCAGCGACTTTTTATTCAACATCTGAGTAATGGAAGTGTGAAGAGGAACCTCTTCTATCAGTTGGCTTCCCTGTTCGCTCTCTTCCATACTGAAAATAAGAAAACCAAATACAACAAGGAAATGCAATTCACCCTTAATTATAATTAAATCTGAGCTGACGCAAACGTGATTTTTTAAAGGGGACTTCCCAATCCTGGTTTAATTTTTGCTGCTTTCTGTATTTTGTGTGCTTTGGTGACACGTTACGTGATGTATGGCGACATGTGGTGATAAATGTTAAATGTTTTATTGTCCTTCTATGTGGAATGTTCATTTTGCGCACTGTAAACAGTAAAGTTCCGTATGATTTGAAAGTTTTATGCCGTTTGATTCCGTATTGTATGTTATAATAGATTAAGGAAAGGTTTCTCTCTGAATTTGGTTCCAAATTGGGGACCTCATACACGCTAGCCGGGAACTTAGTGGTTCTCTTTCGACACATTCTCATCCCTTTTCTGTCCAACTCTCTAACGCGAGGGTTAATCAGTATTCTCAAGCTTTCATCTACTCAGCCGGGTCAACTCTGGTACAACCTTCCTCAATCCATCTTTCAAATGCAAAGTGTCCAGGTATCTCGAAAACTTTGGACCTTAATTTTTTTTTTTCTTTTCTTCGATGAGTGGGAAGAGGGGCTTTTTTTTTTTTTTTTTTTTTTTTTTTTTTTTTTTTGCAGGCATTTGCCCTTGGCCCCTCCTCCCTGCATAAAAAAAAAATACCAAAAGCTTTCACCAAAAAAGGAAACCTATACGGTCAATGATTGGAACCATTTATTACTTGGAGCAATTTAGGGCATATCATACTTTTACGAGTCCGAATTTCACTCTGGCTAATATGTATTTTTATGTAAAATTTAATTCTAAGAGGGGTTTTTTTTCTGCAACTTTTCCCAAAAGTCGCGTTATCATGTTCAAAATTGCGGTTTTCTGTTCTATGTTGAAATATCGAATATTCAATTGAACACAACCTCATATTTTTAACCCTTTGTCGTAATTTGTTGCCATTTAGACACATTAACTTTGCTTAACTCTTACACAGGTTTAATACATACATACATAAGAAAAAAAATCTACTCCATTTGAATCTTTGTCACCATTTGGACGCAGAAGGCGAAGTTCAACATTCTCTCAATAGATGGCTCTGAGCAATTACGCCAGTTATAATTGTGAAGTAGAAGTGAGGGACGCCATTTTTTTCAGTAAGGCCGGTCATCTTTCCAAAGACAAGGCTTACTTGGCCATAGATGGCATGAAAGTCTGGAGGCCAAGGAGGAAGTAATGGCCTCATCAGTTGAAGCTCTCTCGCAGAGGTCAGAGGAGGAGAAGATCTCTGCGATATTCTTTGATGGCAAGCAGGATACGAACACAAAGGTGTTGAAATATGACGAAATGACAGGGAGATTTCATCCTGGCAAAGTGATCGAGGAGCATTACACTCTCACGTGGGAGCCTCAAGGAAAGTACCTCTTCCATTTCACTCCCGAGGAACTGAGGAAGGAGAAAAGCCTGCTCATAAGATCGCTCAGGGCCTGTATGAGTGGCTTCTGGATCACGGAGCTGACGAGAGCCTTGTAATGATTGGAGGAGACTCTACCAATACCAACACGGGGTAGTCTGTGGAGGCGCCATAACCCTATTGGAGAAGATGCTGGGTCGCAAGTGCCACTGGATGATCTGTCAGCTCCATGTGAACGAGCTCCCCCTGAGGCACTTAATCATCAAGCTGGACGGCCCTGTAACTCCCCGGTCAGGGGAGTTACAGGGCCGTCATCCCTGTTGTGGATGAGGGAGCACGGACTGAAGGGGGAGGTGTTGAGGAGGCTCGAGGTCCTCGTGAAGTTCTGCCTTAACTTCTACTTCAAAATGTACCACGACATCAAAGTGAAGCACCACCTCAAATTTGGTCCTGCACACGTTTTTTCAAGCCTGAGGCTGCTGAGGAACCAGACTACCGAGGTCAGGAACATCATCTCTGCTGCAGTGATAAGAGGAGCTTACCACGCACATCCTGAGAACATCCTGGCTTTATTCTTGTGCAGTGAGGATGAGCATCAGAGAGCTTTTGCTGTGAGCCAGATAGAGAAGATCAGAGAAGGAAGAGACTTTGGTGATACGACAGTGAAGCCCCATAAAAATCCCAAAGTCAATCTGCAAGCCACTTCACCTGAGGATCTCATCAACTGGGAATCAGAGAATATTTACGAGCCTATTTTCACCTGCAAGATGACCTTGACTGACCTTGACTGACCTTGACTGAGCTCGAGGATCTCAGGAAAACTCCACTCAAAGTGGACGCTTTCTCTGTTCATACTCAGTCCTGCGAGAGAGCTGTACATGAAGTCTCAACTGCTTCCCAAGCTGTGTACGGTCACGAGAGGAGAGAGGGGTGGGTGAGAGCCAGAATAGACCATCGAGAAATGCTCCCAGTGTTCAGATCGAAGCAGGACATACTTAAGAGCTTTTCAGGTTCGAGTGGCTGATGAAGAGGCTGAAGCCATCGTTAATGCTCATAAGAGCTGAAAGTCCTCATAAGATCATAATATAAGATCTTATGAGGCCACGCTTTTCAGGGATCCAGGAAGAATAGGCGTGTAAACCTACACGTAGAGGTGGCAAGTCTCCCGCTACTCGATCAGAGTAGAGCTGGTGAGCCGCGCCAATTCTTTGAAGAAAAACTTAAAATTCTTAAGTTTTACGTGAAATCTAAACATTTTTTCAGCACCCAGAGGTGTTGAAACAAGCAAGAAAGCAAGAATGAGGTCAGAAAGCAGCCTTTTAGACTAAATCATATGCAGAACAGCTGCGCGCTTTGGTTTGGGTGCCCTGAGGCTGCGTTAGGCAGCCTTCAAATCAGAAAATCGCGATTTTGACCATGAAAATGAGATTTTTTGGAAAAGTTGCAAATAATAAACCAATCTTAGAATTAATTTTTACATAGGAATACATATTAGCCACTTTGTTTTTCCAAAATTTCAACCCTGAACCCAAAGTATGATATGCCCTATTGGAGCATTAAAGTAACAAAAACACTATTTACTTACACACACACACACACACACACTTTTGTTTAAAGAAAATTCTACATCCTTTTTTCCTTTTGACCCGTTTTCATAAAGTGGTTTCCTGCAAACTTACCCGCCACAACCAGTTTTATTTAATTCTGACCCATTTTTACAAAATAACCTATAAACTCACCCCGCCACAACTTGTTTCAAATCCCACAAAAGTTTGGAAAGCCGTTGTTGGAGAGCAGCAGTTTTGCCTTCCATCACAGTTTTCCTGTTTTCGTCCGCTGTTCTACACGCTTTTTCCTGCAGACTGAAAACGCTCGAGGCTGCTACAACAGCCCCCCCTAGGGGCCTCAAGGTCTGTTGGGATATACATTGGCAACTCTTTTTAGATTAAAGAAATGACATATCAAACTTTTATGTCTCACATATTTTATTAAAAAGATTAAAAATTAAATTTAATGGTGTTTTCCGTTATGTTTTTCTCTAAACATTGGCTAAACTCTGTAATTGGATGGGTATTTTTACTGGATATTTTCAAATATATTTCAGATGGCTGAAAAAAAACAAAAAAAATATGTATATATGTATGTGTGTGTGTATGTATGTGTGTGTGTGTATGTATGTGTGTATATGTATATAAACTCTTAAATACGTCCAACAGAAACGCTCTATTAATTGGAGCGGAATAAAAATGTCTGTTCAAATACAATAATTGAATCTGCTTTCACTGAAACTCTTCCAGACTTCAACTTATCAAAAGGAAAAACTATACAGGGTGTTTATAAAGTCCCTATCTATTTCAGTGAAAACGTAGCGAAAAGGGTAAAATTCAATAACAATATAATAGAAGGCGTACATTTAATGAATACTTAAGCATATTATTCTACATGAGTACCACCAGTATCTCTACAGAGTTCGAATCTGTCAGCAGCATTGCGGAACACATTTTTGAGCATGACAGGGGTTATTTTTGTAACTTCTGTTACGATACGAGCACGTAAATGTCCCAGCTTCATTCAGATGGCATTTTAAACACCCTCGTCTTTCAACAAGATGGGGCACCTTGTCATTACGCAAACATTGTTCGGGAGTACCTAAATGAACGATTTCCGAATCCGTAGATCGGACGTGGAGGCACCCGGCCCTGGGTGGCTGCTCGATCTCCTGACCTAACGTCCTTGGATTTCTTTGCATGGGGCTTTATCAAATCAAACGTCTATCAAACGAGGGTTACAGATCTGCAAGATTTACATGCTCGTGTCGTAACAGCAATTATAAAAATAACCCCTGTCACGCTCCAAAATGTGTTCCGCAATGCTGCTGACAGATTCGAACTCTGTAGAGTGATACTGATGGTGCTCATGTAGAATCATATGCTTAAGTATTCATTAAATGTATGCCTTCTATTATATTATTCTTGAATTTTACCCATTTTGCTACGTTTTCACTGAAATAGATATGGACTTTATAAACACCCTGTAGATTTAATCCGGCGATATGGAAGGTGATGACAAGTCAAGCCCCAATCACCTGAGCTTCAACATCCAGTATTTAAAGATTTTTACTTGTCTTTAGCTCTTTCACTGTCCAACAGCTGAAACATGGTACGTGAAATACTAAAACTTGTACAGTGAATATTAATGAACTGTTTTCATGTAATATTATTTTTATTCAACTATTGAAAACATGTTATTATATGTATATATATGTATATATATGTATATATATGTATATATAGGGTGTCCAAAAAGAAACTCAATCTAAAATAGAAAATAAATGGTAGGTTACAATGATATATGCATTCTCTAATGGGTTGCGTTTCTTTATGAACACCATATTTATATATATGAGATAGAGGGAGAGAGAGAGATTATTACAATACAAAAGCAAACTAACCCGATTGAATATTAATATAATTGAATTGCATTAGTTTAAACCACTTGAAAATCCTACTAAACAGTATATAAATGTAACTCCGTTCATTTCAACCTCAAGAAAAATATATCTACGTAAATTTTCAATAAAAATTTCGACATGAAACTTCAAACATGAAACGGAAAATCTAAATTCAAGTAAATTTAATTAAAGGAATAAACACAAAATAGGACCCCATTATACAAATCGGGGTTTTAGTAAGAGTTGAAACTTTGCGATGGTTTTTCTTTGATTCTCAACTCAAACCCAAAGAGGTGATGTGGATACACGAAACTGATCAATGTTTATGAATTGTCAAACTACTTTAGACTATATATTTATTAGTATATAACACGAAACTCCTATTAATTATATAGATCAGTGCTGTCCAACTTCTATAAAGCGCGGCCAAGATGTTGCCTATAATCATACACTGTTGGTTAATACGACTTAGGAACCCGCTGAATGTTGTTCTTCCTACTAGAAATGACAAAATAGGGAAGAAAATTCAGAAATTAAATTTGGCAAACGTCCATTCCGCGGGCCGCAAGTTGGACAGCGCTTATATAGATTATTAGTAATGATTTATCTTAACTAAAGGGTAGATTTGTTCTTTAAATTTTATGAGGGTTTAATACAAACAAAATGATGCAGGGAAGCTATAAAAATCATAATTTCAAGTTCTTATATATTGTTATATTTTCCTAGTGTGTGTGTGTGTGTGTAAAACACAGTATCTGCTTTTGTTGGTAAGAAACCTCATTCTCATTGTAAAGAACGCGATTCTGAGAAATACCATTTATTTTGACATTTCCGGAAATGTTAAAATGAATAATATTTGTTTGAATCTTCCTGTTTTAAAATATATTGTTTGTTGCCGACGTTTCTTAGTATATTTCAATTCATTGTAGACACTTTTCCTTCCCGTATTAAACTGGAGACACTGCATTTATTCATTGCTCGTAGGGTTAAATCATTAAGTAAAGAGGAAATACTCGTAAATTTATAGGAATCCTGTAAATTGAACCGCCACTTTTTGATCGTTACATAATTTAGAAATAATAATAATAGCAATAATTAATAGTGTTTTAGGGGTGTTCAACCCTTTTCCTAACATCTTACATTATATGACGGAAGAGACCTCCGGCTTTACGCGAGACCCGAACCGATAACCGCTAAAGAAGACCCAAAGGAATACGTTAATCGCTAAAATCTCAAGTTCGAGCCGAGATTCGAACGTAGGACCTTCTGGCTAACAACCCACGCAACGATCGACTACTAGGCTATCCTGGCGGAGTTTACGTAATACAAGAGTATCATAGATTTCCTTTGAGATAAACCATATGTAGTTTGAGGATGATGACAGGTTTACTGTAGAAAAGATTACAATACAAAAACCAAATAAATACCGCACAAAAATCAGGCAACATCCGAAACTCATTTTCTCGCCTTGTTGGGGGTGAGTGTGCCCCTAGGGTCGCCTGATCCCGGTTATTAACAAGATGAGTGGCCAACTCAATCCACTCCAGATGCCAAAAACTGGGAGCGAACCCAGAGCATCACCGAGACCAGTGAACTACCTGAATTGTAATTTTTAAACTGTTTATATACACCACTGTAATTATAATATTTCAATCACGTCCTTGAAAACGTTTGTCGTCAAGGGCTGAAATGTTGAATCACATAAGAAAAGCTATATTTTTGCCTCGAAATGACTCCTTTAGAAAAGTGTTTTAACCTATCCATAATGTACAATTAATTAAAAAAGTCCAATCGTGATACCCATGTTCCTTATCGATATTTGCTAGCATAAAAACGATAAAGTCTCACGCCTTATAATCAGGTGAAAATGTCCAAACGAATGTCTCACGAATTAAATGTTTTGATGTAATCAAACTGAGAAAACCAATTTGTCTTATTTATTTCAAGTTTCCACAATTTTTAACATCATTTTAACATCATTTTAACATCATTTTAACATATGAGATATATAAAACGATTGTTCGTAACTTTGTATGAGTTAACAAAACAATTAGGAAACCAGTTTAATCTTTTATATCACTCGAGATTACGTCAATTTTTAGGGAACTCCTTCGTGTGTCTACGGGACTGGTTCTCCCTAGTTGTGTACGGAATTGGTACTCCCTATCTATGTATCTACAGAAGTGCCAGCTTTTCGGAATTAGAAAAGTGCCAGGGATCCATTTTATCACACTTAATAATGAAGTTCATTATGCATTAAATGAAGAAATGCGTTGAAATATTTTTTAAATTAAAAAGTTTTTTCCGCAAAAAGATTTCACCATTTTTAATTATGAAAAAGAAGTAATTTCTCTCCTCTACGAAGTCAGTTTCATTTCTGTTTCCCACATGATGCACTTCACCCCCCCCCCCCACCTCTCTCTCTCTCTCTCTCTCTCTCTCTCTCTCTCTCTCTCTCTCTCCTCTCTCTCTCTCTCTCTCTCATATATGTATGTATGTATGTATGTTTAATAATACCTAATATAATGTTTCTTATGTTTTGGCAAATAAATGTTGTACGCAATTCTTACAATCTGGCGCAGTCTGAGTACGAAATCTTGCTCGTTTGAAGAGGCTTCATCAGACGAATTTTTATTTCTCAAAACAATAACATCTCCTTCCGGCATCCAGAGAGCCAACCAATAATGCCTTTCTGAAAGCGATGCCACCAACGTTCCCTCCTCTTCGGCAAAACAAAATAGATCTTGGGCAAATAAAACATCGTTGAATAATTCTTGAGGATTCGTCTCTTTTCGTAATACGTTTTCCTGATCATAAATTTCTGTGTTTGAAGAATCAATTTCAGCGTGTGCTTTTCGGTTTATTTCTTTCTGTGTTTGAACAGCGTCTTCCTTTTGAAAATATTCGATTTTTTCTACCTCGTCCAAGAATAAATTTTCTTTGGTATTTACTTCATTTTTGTTGGTATTCTATTGGCGAATTGAAGTGCATTGAATGAAGTTACGTTGTAAGCGACGGAATCATTGTGAAACAATGACACGTATGTCAGGTTGCCATTAGGGTCAATTCCGAGGATTTGGTAGCCGTTAGATCTGTTGAAAAGTCTTCGTATCAGTACTGGAAATAAGTATGATTAAAGCCAAAGTATTCGCGAGTGCATCACACTATCTATCGTCGCGAAAGGCGTGAATACAAATAGTTACAAAACGCGAGACGTCTTTGGAACAACAGGATAAATATTTGATACTATATATGCAAATATTTACATTTCTACACTTCGTTTTACTTCTGTAAGCTTTAAGAATACGATATACTACAATAAACTTATATGCTAAACACAAGGATTCCATTCAAATACAGGAACTGTACAGCTTCCAGCCGGTTTTTATACCTTTTCTTTCTAGTCAGAATATAAGCGTTGCGTATACAGGGTGATCACAAAGTCACCCAACCCAAAGATGATTGTTCGTTTGTATAATGGTTCTGTTTAACCTCCTACGCAACATTTAAGGTCATAACGAAGGGAACCTACATCTTTACGTGGAAGGCAGAGGACAGTCTCCCATTCAACTACTCACCAGAACCAATATCACTTGGTTGATCGATGGGAAGTGTTGTTACGAAAGTGGCCACGATGTAGCCCCAACCCCAAAATAATTGTTTCCCGGTTGCATGACTTTGCCCTGTGTACTCTAACGAAATAGTAACGGAATGGCTTCTGAAAAATGTGTTACTTTATAGAAGTCTCCGCCTACGAGGCGGGGCCTGTGCATCTCGTCATTGTGTATTCAGAACTCGGGGTTTGAGATTATGAACTGACAAATCAGGGATCATGTTTCATTTCTTCCAAATGCTGACCAATCAGAGAAAGGAGAACTTTTTTTTTACGCCTTAAATCCAATACTACTTCGTTAGAATACTTGTATACAATGATGTAAACATCATGAAACTAACTCGTCAACCATTAAAAAAAGTTTATACATATGCAAATCAGTCGTCAACGACCCTGAGTGAACAACATGTTTACGACGGCATGATTAATATCATTAAAAATAATTTTAAAAAAATTACAATAGAAAATAGAGCAATTACACGCTATACTGTAATTATTTAGCGTTTGCTCTTATACTCGAAGTAGTTCAGCACGAACTTGTTTATTTCTCATTTTATTATTAATTTTTTTGTACCTTCTAAACTGATTAACATCTTTATACTCGTGATATTCTATGTATTAGCCATGTATATGAACTCTCTATAAAACGTTATGTATTATTTTTCAATTAATTTGAGAGCCCAGTAAAGCCAAAAGCGTAAGGGGTCAAATTGTGGCAAAATAAAATTGAGTACTTCTAAAGCTGTTGTTGTGTGTTCCATATAAATATTATTGTATAATATTTATTTTAGAACAGTAAAACATTTTTTCTAAATAAGAATCTCAACCGAGTGAATATCAATTTGATGAACCGTCCAATTATGACTGTCTTCAGGGAAGATGACGCGAAATTTAATTCTCTCTTTATTAACAGGAAGTCCCTTTAAAATTAAACATCAACATTCTCTCTCTCTCTCTCTCTCTCTCTCTCTCTCTCTCTCTCTCTCTCTCTCCAGCGACCCACGTGGAATGCACGGAACCGCGACGTAAATTGGAGGGAAGGGAGGGCACAAAGAAGCGGCCGATAGAGAAGGGTGGGAAGGGGCCTAGTGATGGCCCAAAGAAACCGAAGGATGTAGCTGCCGGTCGGGGTGGGTCGGCTGGTGTAAGTGCGGCTGAGTCTATGGGTAGCGACGGGTATCGAAAGGTATCGGGCAAAAAGGCTGCGAAGCCGAAGCCGAAACCTGAGACCCCGGTTGCCGCTGTCAGGCCCTCAAGCCGCTTTAGTCTCCTGTGCGCGAAGGAGGAAGACACCGTTTTGATTGGGGACTCGCAGATCAGGGGCCAGGAGAAGTACTTTGCTTCTGCAAACCGGGACAGGAGGAAGGTAAAGTGCTTACCGGGTCGGGGAACGGCGCACTTAAGGAAGGAGATAAGAGAAGCTGCACGTGGCTAGTCGGAGGACTGCGACCGTTGTCCACGCTGGTGGCAACGACCTGTTCCTCAAAGGCGGTAGGGTAAGTTCGACAGAAGGGATCATCACCGAGATCATATCTCTTGCGGATGATCTAAAACTTAAAACAGACAGGGGAATGTTGATGGGTATTTTACCGCAGATGAATGCCAGTGACCACGAGCTCAGTAAGGTCATTGGCATCAACGAAAGGGTGCAAGACTTGTGCATCTCACTGGGAGTGAGGTTTGTTGACCCCTTCGACGCGTTTTCAGGTAAGTGGGACCTGTATCAGAGGGGTGGTGTCCACCTCAATGTTAAGGGTAAAGGTGTGTTAGGCACACTGCTTGACCGGCACCTATACCGTATGGTGAGGTCAAGCCCGGCGATTGATGATGGGCCCCCACTGGGGAGAGATGAAGTTGAGCCGGTGGCGGACGTACCTTCAACTGAAGGGTGCGTTTATGTACAGGTGGGTGACCCCTCCTTCCCCGTTGGAGGGGGCTCAGCCTCCTGCGGAAGTTGCCCCCTCGTTGGTGAGGGGCTCTTCAACCCCCGACAGCCCTGGCTGTTCGGGAAACGGGTCGTGCTAGGGGGCGGTCAGAATAGGGAAGGCTCCCTCCGTGCAGTGCTTTTTAATGCTAGGTCGATTAGGAACAAGTTTTGCGAGCTACGGGCGCTCTTAGCATCAGAATACTAGGATATCGTTGCTATCACCGAGTCCTGGAATCATACTGATCGTAGGGACTACGTTGGGGAGTTCGAGATTCCCGGGTATAGAATGTTTCACAAAGACCGCACCCGTGGGGAGGGGGGAGGGGTACTAATATACGTGAGGGACACGTTGAGTCCGGTTGACTGCCAGTTCCGATCGGAACGGGAGCTGCTTAGCGTCGATCTGAATGTGGGAGGGACGAACTATAGGTTAATCTTGGTGTACAGACCTCCGCATCTCCTCCTCGAGAAGGATACAGCCCTGTACACCGAACTCCGTAGCCTGCTAGGGGACAGGGTGTGTAGTTTTAGGAGACTTAAACTGTTGCGGCATAAAGTGGGAAGACAGGACTGCTGATGCCGAAGGAGGAGGCTAGTTGACTTTGCTGATGAGAATTTCCTCACTCAGTGGGTCAATGGGCCTACACGAGGCGAAAGCGTTCTACTGTAGACTTAGTATTCACGACCGAAGACAACCTCGTCACTGGCTTCACCGTTGACGAATCGTTGGGCGGGAGTGATCACGGTCTGATTAGGTTCTGTGTCTGCGTCCCTCGGGTGAAGCGTAGTGACTCTAGAGGTAGTAAGCTCGATCTACGGCGGGCGGAGTTTATTGGCCTCCGGGATAGCTTAGGTAAGATGGGGTTAGAGATCGGTGGCGATGTTGAGGAAGTATGGAGTGCATTCCGGGACGAGTTTATGGTGCTGCAGTCTGCTGCCATACCCTCAAAACCGGTCACCTCTGCTTCAACGCAGTCTAAGTGGTTCAGTCGTGACATCGCTTCGGCTATCCGAAATAGGAAAGCTGCGTATAGGAGGGCGAAGGCCAATCGTTCCCATGAGAACACTGAGGCGTATGTCCGCCTGTGCAGAGAAGTGAAGGCGAAGGTTAGGCTAGCGAAACATAACGAAAAACTCCGGGTAGCAAGCCTCTGCAAAGGGAACCCTAAGGAGTTCTTCAGTTATGTTAATAGTAGAAAGCCCATTAGAAGCATGATAGGTCCGCTAAAGGACCGAAGCGGCGTTCTGCGGTCCTCCGACGCGGACATCGCTAATGTGCTGAATGAATACTTTGCAGGAGTGTTCACCAGGGAGGACACCCGCGTCATCCCCGAGCCAGGCGTCAGGCACGAAGGTGCTGGCCTTGATAGTGTTTGGTGTACCGCGACAGGTGTTGCCGATAGAATAGACAAACTGAGCGCGTTTAAGGCTCCTGGGACAGACAGTTCCTCCCCAGAGTGTTGCGGGAGGTGCGCGACCAGGTGGCTCCCCACCTGGCTACAGTCTTCAACAAATCGTTGGAGACGGGCCAGGTTCCTGGTGACTGGAGGGAAGCCAACGTGACCCCTATCTTTAAGAAAGGGAATCACGAAAGTCCAGGGAACTATCGTCCCATTAGTCTCACTTCAGTTGTAGGTAAATTATTAGAGGGGATAATAGCGGATAGGATCGTTGACCATTTGGATTCCTACAAGCTGCTTGGGGACTCCCAACATGGGTTTAGACGGCATAGGTCGTCTCTCACCAACTTGCTCGAGTTTTTCCACGTCATGTTGAGTGAGTATGATAAGAGTAGGGCGATTGATATACTTTATCTCTACTTTCAGAAAGCCTTTGATAAGGTACCTCACCGCCGGCTAATGGCGAAAGTGCGAGCGCTCGGTATCGGTGGGGAAGTAGGTAGGTGGATTGAAAACTGGCTGAAGAATAGGCGGCAGAGGGTTGTAATTAAAGGTGCTAGTTCAGGTTGGGCCTCGGTCACTAGTGGGGTTCCTCAGGGTTCCGTTTTGGGGCCACTGTTGTTTATCATTTACATAAATGATATCGACGGTGGCATCGTCAGTTGGATCGCCAAATTCGCTGATGACACCAAGCTTGGGGCCAATGTTGGGACGCCGGAGGCGATCGAGCAACTGCGTGCGGACCTAGGTAGGATAGGAGAGTGGTCCGAAAAATGGCAAATGCTGTTTAACTTGGGTAAATGCAAAGTGATGCACATTGGCTACGCCAATCCCAAGTCGGACTACTCGATGTTGGGGAGTAATATCGAGGCGACTGATTTGGAAAAGGACTTGGGTGTGCTAATTAGCAGCGACCTTAAGTTTACCAAACAGTGCGTAGAGGTGGAAAAGAAAGCCCAGAAAGTTAATCCCTTCCGTTAGGCATATGGGCTACAATCGACGGTTACGCGCCCTGAACTTGTTTTCGCTGGAAACTCGGAGGCTGCGCGGTCAACTCATCGAGGTTTTCAAGCTCTTACGCGGGTTCAACGATGTCGATTTTAGAAGCATGTTTAGTTTAAATGATAACCCAACTCACAACAATGGTTCGAAGTTGGATTTGAAACGGTTTAGGACTAGTGTGTGTGGGAATTACTTTACGTATAAGATCTGCGACCCGTGGAACAGGTTACCTTCAGAAGTTGTGAACAGTTCCTCTGTGGATCAGTTCAAGAAAAGGTTAGACCAAATCTTGCACACTATTTGCGGGTGTAAAAAATTTTCCCTGGCACCCGTTGCCATTGGTACCTCCTCGGTGGTATGGGCCGCAAGGCCTTTTGAGGTACTTCTTTTCCTTGTAACTCTCCTCTCTCTCTCTCTCTCTCTCTCTCTCTCTCTCTCTCTCTCTCTCCATTATTTATTCATTCATTCATTTTCACAACAATAATAACTATAGATTCTTTGATATAACATTGATAATAAAATGCAGCCTGCTTACGATAGAAGAGGATTTTTATTGTTGAGTGAAAGAGTCTCCTCGAAGTAGGCTTTGTGCACGAAATCATCTTCCAAAATCTCTTCTGTAAATATTGCAAGACTGGAATTAGATTTAGTTTGGATTCTGTTTGCATTTCCTCATACGAGATACGTAAAATGCGTTTGAAAGGATTACGTGTATGAGAAAAAGCGTATAAATGTGATGCACTATCCTATCGCTTGCACTTTTTAACGGTTGACCGTT
Organism: Bathynomus jamesi; assembly: GCA_023014485.1. Taxonomy (NCBI): domain Eukaryota; kingdom Metazoa; phylum Arthropoda; class Malacostraca; order Isopoda; family Cirolanidae; genus Bathynomus; species Bathynomus jamesi. The sequence goes on along the minus strand of JAJOZX010011921.1, from coordinate 17,333 downwards.
ACTAAACTTTATTATATTTAATAATATAATACGTAATGGCTAAGCCTTCTTTTATGGCTACAGGCAGCGAGATAGTTTTTCGATAGACTGTTCGCACGAAAGAGTAATCTAGCTTTTAGGGTTTTTAAATCCACAGATTCCAATATATCAAAGAAAAAATAGCCCCAAAAAAATCGCACAGGGAATAAACTTCATTTTAGTAGCCAATGATGGACTGCTGAAGCCGTAGTTTTAAGACCAGAAAAAATTGATAAAATTTATGGGACAGCTACTTTTCTTTCTGCAAAATACGAATTTTGTCTTGCTGTAAACTGGCTTTTAGTTTAGTATAGACTATAGACTCATAGAGTGTAGTTACGCTTTTTAAACGTAGTTTTTTTCATTAAAAAGGTTTCCAGAAAACCAAAAGAATTTAAGAATTTTTAAAAGTAAACTTCAACATATTTTTTCATTTAGACGTTATTGAACAGTTGCGGAAAAAGGTTCTCCGATAAAATGAAATTAAAAATAAAAAAAAATTGCTATTTGGCGAAGAATAGACTTAAGCCACGCCTTCATTTTCCAAGGCACGCCCCTTTTGACACTATAAATAAAGAACTAAATGAAAATATGGAAAAGCTGTTGCCTCCATCCCCCACTACTCTTAAAGAATACAAATTAGGATTAATATTTATTTATCATTTATTGTTTCAGAGAAATAAAGCTGAAAATATGCTTTAACCTTTCTCGTACATTTGTTTTATAAAGTGACATTTTTTATTCAACAACAACATATGGAGAGTTACGCAAATAATCGTTACAGACGAGCATGATATGATATATTAATTAACATTATTATACCTTTTCTAAATTTAAAAGAAATTAAACGTGATGAAATACAACATTGGTGAAACGTGGCAACTAATTAGCTTCTTCAAATGAAAAGAATATACAGTAAACTTCTCAAAAACCAATAACTAAAATACCAAAAATCGTAAAAAAAAAAAAAAAAAAAACAATCAATATAATTGCATTTGGTTTAAACTTAAAAAAAAAACATTCAAAACGAAGCGAATCAGACGAAACTCGTGTCGTAACTGAACCGCACTCAATTTTTATAATTTTTTAAGTAAATTTGTTAATTTTTGCATGCAGTTTAAAGTGACCACGAATTCTAAAATGACTACTGCAGGCTCTAGTAAGAAAAGGAAGAGAGTAATATTGAATATTCAACAGAAAATAGAGGTTGTTCGGCGAGTTAAAGGAAGCGAAGGGGTGGGGGAGAGGAATCCTACAATACCAAAATTTTTAGAAAACCGAATGATCGTAGGTCCCAATCAATTCGGTTTATCGGAAGTTTACTATATATATATATATATATATGTGTGTGTGTGTGTATAATATAGTAAGTGCGAAATATTTCGACATCATTTGCAGTCATTTTGATGGATTGAAAAGTTCTTAGTTTGACCGAAAATGATAGATTTCTTTTATTAAGGTGTTTCTTTAGTATCACTTCAAGTGCTAAATGCGCGCAATGGAGAGGAAGGTGTGAATCGGCTGGCTACAGGGGTTCCCAGCAAGGCGGCATAATCCTCGATCGCTTGGGAACCAATGTCGACCTTGGTAGGAAGCATATAAAAGAGAGGCTCTCCGTTTGGGTAGCTTCTCTTCACTGCAGTTCTGGTCACACAGAACAACTATAATTTAGTGTTAAAAGAACTTTAATTTAAACTTTCTTTCTGATTTTGTCGTAAAATTTAAATCTGAAAAAATTTAAATTTAAGAGTCAGTAGGCCAAGCTGCGGATATCTCAGCTATGGACTCCATTCGCTTGTAAGGTCTACTGGGTCAGGCCGTATTCTTTGTAATAATTATGAATGACCTGTAAAAACTTAGCTTCATAAACTGTAAATCGAATGAATAGGAAAACTTTTTATTTTATAATAAAAAGAACGTTAGAATCGAATTAAAAACTAGGCTACGACAATGATGGAAAAGCGGTGGGATTTAGCCTTTAGGTGTCACCCACGGTAGTTTCTGTTGGACCTGTCGGTTAAGCAGCCTAATTTATGTTCAGTTATGTTTTGCTCCTTATCAAAAGTTCAAAAGTGTGAAACTCAATTGGGTAGGCTTCAGTTCCTAAAATGAGGCCAAGGCGTTGAACTTACAGTAAATAGTCTAGCACATGGATGTCCAACCAATTTGGGGAGCTGAACTACTTTTAATCTTTGGTCCTGCCTTTACTCAACACTCTTACACCCCTCCTCTCCCCACCTTTTCTCACTTCCATACCTTACAAGTGCAATCATGCCCCAAAGTCGTCATTTTCATCAGAATACTAAATTGTAAGAAAGGGCAAAATTGCACACTTTTCAAAACGAAGATGTATTTTAATAAAGTACATTAGATAGTCTTCAAAATCTTGATAAGAAATTAGAATCGGATAATTATGAATCGTTATGAATCAATCGTTGCGTTAAGTTCCACCGACATTTTCTTTTCTTAGGATTATTTTCTGTAGTTAGATAGATAGATAGATTTTGGGGAAATAACCATTTTCTACTTTGCGATCGACTCAAAACTGTTCGATTGATCGAGCGGCTGCTGGGCACCCCTGGTTTAGCACCAAACTCCGAAGAAATCACAAACGCATCGAGTATGGTTAACATGCTTTGTGAAATGACTGTTAGACCTATTTTTAACGTTAAAAGAAAATGAAAGAAAATTGAAATTGTTGCAAAGTTTTGTGTTTAATGACACTTTGCCTTTATGGTTTGAAATTTAAAACATTTTGGGTAGGAAGGTCTGCGGTGATTTGCTGCCAGGAAACTGCAAGTGAACACGTTAGTTCACGCAAGATAAAGTTTAATTTACTAAACATTGCTTGAAAAGGATTGCTTCAACGAGTTTCTTCATTAAACTTCGAAATGGCGTCAAGAGTTATTGGGAACACTACGCGCGCGATAGTTGATGGGAACCGGTTTTTGGCGTGTTCTGAAGTTATGATGAATTCTTCTTAGCCCTCATTAAAGATAAGTAACGTACAATAATCTATAATAAGGAACAATACATCCCTTCTGATATGCTTATGATAATCTATGTAAACATTTGAAAGCTCCTTTAAGGCGATTACAGTTATGTTACTTGAAATTACTGCTTTCATGTTGTGATACCTACACTCTACAGGTATTCCGTCTAAATTATAAAAGATAAAGGAACAAAGAAAAGTATATTTGTCACGATTAAACCAAGGCATTAAGGTTCATTTATGGTTCTTATCTACCTTATCATTACTTCGTTTTGCCTATTAACTACGAGCAGTCAGCGCCATGTAGTAAATATTGCATTTTCTACGAACAAACTCGGATACTGAGTAGTTAGTTCTAAACTTGACTGACTTCCTTTCTTCCATATTTTCAGTAAAACAGTTATAGCAAACATCATCTTTTTGTTGTTTTTTATGATACTATAATCGAGGAAATTCCGTATGTATATTTATTTTCATAAAAATCCTATTTAGAAAAACTTTTGGTGAAGTCCTTTTATACAAAATGAAAGATATCAATTTTATTAGGTTGTATTTTAATGATTACACAGGTCAACAAAAAAACATTTTTGTTTCGTTGCCAAGGAAATTCGTACGAATTTAGGGTATTTTGGGGTTGCTGAATTCCAAAATGAAAGTAGTTTTTCCGATTTGGCTCTAGTTCTTGTGATAATTAATGAATACCCTCAATTAATAGGAAACGTAACCATAACGCGTGCATATGGGAAACTACCGGAACATTCTAGATGGTGAGACCGAATAAAATGCCATTATGTATTTCATGTGTTTACTTTTGTATGATTTGAGACAATTTCAATGCGATTTGTAAGTAGGCTCCGCCTGAACATTAAATTTTTTGCATTTTTACGTGTTTCAATGGGGTACCAATTATCTCATAAATTAGAGCCAATCTAGCAAAACCGATGTCATATTCGGAATCAGCACCACAAAGTTACCCCAAAATCACTCTAATATGATTGGCAATAAAATGAGTGTTGACCAGTGTTATTTCCAATATCTTTTAAACGTGTTGTATGTTATTATATAAAAGGTGGTGAAAGAAGGGTTGTAGGAAGGTAAGGAATTGAATATGTGTGTGTGTGTGTTTTAAAGCATATTTTCAGCTTTAGTTCTTTTGGTATAATACCATGGAAATATTTTAAAATAAATTCTAATTTATTTCCCTCCTCCCGCGTTATTTCGGAAAGGTTATTTTTTTCGCACGTGTAGATACGACGTATCACTTTTGCTGGAATTTTTTAGTCTTTTCATTTTGACATACCTGCGTATCCATCTGTTGAAAATTTCCAAGAAATGGGAGATGGTCGGATCGGTGGTCTGAAGGGGAGTTTAACAATGATTCCATCCTGACGATCGGCTATGAATTCTTCCTAAAATTTTTATGTAAAATATAATTATATAAAATTACATAATTTAATTATATAAAATTATATAAAATATTTCTTACGTTATATAGATAGATATTGATAAAATACATTTAAAATGAACTATTAAAGCGTTAGTGTGTGTATCAACCATTGCGACGTCAGACATATACTTTGTATCATCGCACAACATATAGTGAGATGTTTTTACTTCCATGTACCAAGAAACCATCTTTGAATGATACTGCCTTTATTTATAAGTGAAATTCTACTACAGCTTATCCAAGTTTATATTTATAGAAAGTTTTTATTTTTAATTATAAACAAACAAAGATCGCCATCCGTGTATATCAGCGATTCTTTCCTCACCTCTCCAATTATTAATCTTTTCGGGATGAAATCCAGTTCGTAAAATCCTTGTGGCTCCAATTTCGTAATTTTCTTTACTTTAATTAAACCAAAAACAAAAACTTTGAAATCAGCTCCAACTGTAACTATTTTTGAACTTTGTCTTCTGGTTTTGATCACGTCATTTCTCGTAGATGAAATGGAAATAACAGGAGCCTCGTGAGGCTTTTCCACTTGAAGGAGAGTTAAATTCGCTGGAATTTGTTTCGGAAGGTTTCCTGACAATCCAATTTGGCTTTGATAATGCAAGTAATACGACCAAACTGTTCCTTCTTCTGTTCCGACCAACACCAAAAATTCCTCTCCTGTCAACTTGAGTACAAAATGTTTATCATCAGTTATTCGATTTTTTTTCCCTGTAATTCCCTTCAGAAATGTACTCGTTAACCTTCATTAACTCTGCTTTTAAGATAATTTACAATAAAAAGAGAAATTTCCAGAATCTATACGCAGTTCGGAGAGTTCATAATAGGTTAGGTTAGGTTAGTAATTATAAACTATGTTTCAGAATTGCCCCTAGATTCTGGAATTTTACCCCCAAAATATTACCTAAAATAATACTTATTAGACCAATCCACATCTTTAATATTAAAAATTCAGAGTGATAATGTAATGATTATTTTACTTCTCTGGCCGTGTAAGAATGTGTTTGGCATAGATACCAATACCTGCATCATAAATTTGCCTGGATCAGTGTTGAGTAAAAGTTCAAAAAGGTTTCGAGTGAAAATTGAGTCCTTTTCACAGCTCTTATCTAAGTGAACCCACCGATTTTACCATTTGTTCATTTACACTTTGCGTGGACAGACCATCAGATTTAATAATTTTGTCAAAGAATTCATATCATCCGTGAGGGGAAACTACCCCAGAAATCCCTGAATTTCGATCCGATAGCATGCACACTGGCACAGTCAGTTAAAAATTGTAATACAGTGGGTTCTCGGGAAGGTGTGATACAGTGTATCAAGACTTTTGTAATAGACTGTAAAAGGCCTTCATTAGTCCTGAAATACCTCGAACCAAATAAATAAATAAACTACAGGGTGGGCCGTAAGTTTCCATACATAGGAAAAATTAAACGTTTGTTTTTATGTTTCAGATACCCTAAGAATATGCGTTTGACGTAAGATCTTGTTTACTGATGAAGCAAATTTTTATGTCAATGGAGAGGTTAATCGGCAAAACATACGTTATTGGAGTAATGGTAACCCTAACTGGCTGAGTCCGACGAAGATGCAAGGTGCCGGTAAAGTGATGGTGTGGGCCGGGATATGGGGTGACAGAATTATTGGACCAATTTTTGTCAGTGGAAATCTTAATGCCGAAAGGTATCTTAACATGTTGCAAGAAGAGATTTTCCCATCCCTGCTAAACGAGGAAGGTAACTTCCCAGTTTACTTCCAGCAAGATGGAGCTCCACCTCATTATGGTCTTCACGTGCGTCGGTATTTGGATCAGCAGCAGTTTCCGGATGCTTGGATTGGTCGGCGTGGTCCTGTGGAGTGGCCTCCCAGATCCCCAGATCTCACCCCCCTTGATTTCTATCTTTGGGGGCACTTGAAGGCCATGGTGTATCAGGAAAAGATACGAGACATAAATCATCTAAAGGAACGTATCACCAACGCCATTACAAGCATAACGTCAACTGTGCTAATGCGTGTTCATCAACAGTGGGGAACACGTATTGAAATGTGTTTTCAAAACAATGGCAACCATGTAGAGCATATTATATAAATAAAAATGGTTGTCCATAAAAAAATGTTTATTTTTCCTATGTATGGAAACTTACGGCCCACCCTGTATATATATATATATATATATATATATATATATATATATATATATATATGAGTGGCGTGAATTCAGAAATAATCGCCTGAGCCCGGTCAATCACAGAGCAAGTGGACGGACCAACTCTATTCACGTCGGAGGTGGCCTCGGTAATGGTCGTTTATTAACGGCCTTGTAAATTTAAAACTTTCTCTAAATTCTGAACTTGTAATAAAGTCTTGTAACTGAAGTCGCTTATGTTCTCTAAGAAACTTAGTTACTTGTTACGTCGAGATGATACTTCAAAAATATTGAATTCCGAATTAAAACTTGAAGTTCTGAAGCAAAACTTTTGGATGCTGAAGTATTTAGAAGATCAACTCTAAAGGATTTCGTCTACGGTATACAGTCAAGCGAAGTACAGTAATAAGATTATTACGCAAGCTGATGTTAATCCTTTTCTTAACCCTTTAACTCCGAACGTTTTTGTGGGATTAAGTCTAAATGCGGGTATTTGAAACTGTACGTATTCGACCCAGTCGGCGTTAGAGGGTTAAGATTGTTTTGTCGAATCGGAACGACTTCTCTCGAGTCTGACCTTTGTTTTAAATTAATAATATTTTAGCTAAAAGATTTTTAACAAATTTGACGGGAAATTTCTTTAAACTCATCAGGATACTTTGCGTTTCGAGGGCGTTCGTAGCTTAGTCGGTAATACCGTTTTTTCCCTATAAACTGAGTGAAGACACTAAAGTCCGGGGTTCGACTCCCGCTGATACTGGTTAATAATAATAATAATAATAAAGAGTAACTTTGTGTGACTAAATTACTCTCATTCTGGAGACTCCGTCGAATGGTTCTCCTACTAACTGGAGTAGGGAGCTGCTGCTGTTTCTAGGCACTGGTGAAGAAAGGGTTAACTTTTGCTTTCGTGAGTCGTTGTATGTGGCTTGCTGGATCTTATTCTTGGCTTGCTGGATCTTATTCTTGGCCTGCTGGATCTTATTCTTGGCTTGCTGGATCTTATTCTTGGCTTGCTGGATCTTATGCTTGGCTTGTACTCTCCATCCTTGAAAATCCTTCCTTTGATCTTGAATATTTCTGACAGATATTTGGTCTGGAGGCTTTTACATGCCTTTGACTGTAGCCCTCTTTTATAATTATTTCCATCTGGCCTTGTTCTTGTGGGGAAATTTCCAGTTTCTTACCATTTTTAGACTTTAGACTTATGGAAATTAGGAACTGATTAGGTAATGTTCATGAATTAAATGAATAATTACAAATTTTGAGCCTTTTTTTATCATGTAAATGTAATGTTAAATTCGTTGCTGTATCTATAGGAAAAAAATTAGAGCACCCAGTAGGTCATTGGTTGGTTAGACTCTGGGCGATGAAGCTCTGTGTTCGCTCCCAAATGCTGGCATATCAGTTGGGGTTCAGCCGGCCACTCACCGTTTCTGCTCGGGCTTGGGTAACTTTTGGGGTACACTCTTCTTCCCCACGTAGCGTATAAATGAGCTTCGTGGGTGTCATCTTGAAAATTGTGATTGCAAATAAATTTAACATTATTTGATCCAGATACTGATATTTTGAAGAAAATATTAATACAATTGACATTGAAAATATTAAAAGATATTAAAATTAAAGAATATTAAAAGGCATTAAAATGAATGAATTTTATATCAAATAAAATGTATAAACCTTAATTTTTTATATCCTTATTTAAAATTTGTTCAAGAAATGTAGAATAAGGACTAAATTCTACCTTTTCCGAGTCGAGAGTAGGGTTCTCGTTGCTCAAAAAATGGAAAATGAACTAGGTACAATGCGTGTCCATTTATCCTTTCGGAAGTTATATATAATTAATTCTTAAAATATGAACTACAAAACTTTTTAATTTTTTTTGCAACGTCATCGTTAAATTTTAAAAATCAACAAGTTATTTTGTCATTCTTCAAAAGTTTGAAACCGAAAACACACACACACACACACACACACACACACACACACACAAGTGGTTCATATAACTTATGATAAATACACTATGCATGCAAGTTCTATAAAAATACCTTACCAAACAAGTGGTCCAAGTGAGGCTCGTTGGAGTGCAAGGGAGAAATGCTGATGCAATTGCATTTGCGACACAAATTGTATTCGTATTGAGTACCTTTAAAAAGTGTAAATAAATAGTAGAAGTAGTCGTAAGAAACGTATAAGGAAATAAGCGTCTCAATAATGACTTCCAAATGCAATTATTCTGATATTACTATTACTATTATTATTATTAATAGTAGTAGTAGTATCATTATTACTAGTAGCAGTAGTCGTAATTACATCATGAAATATTACCCTAACACTTACATCAATTTTGGTGACGGACAACCACCTGTGTTCGGTAATGCAAGCGACGAGGCTAAAATTTTTATTAGAGAAACTCGAGAACGAGAGGGACATGACCCTCCCTTTGGGACCCTGATATAGCGTCTCGGGCTTCCAAATTGGGTCAGCTATTTTGTATACAATTCCAACGTCCGTCTGAAGCGAAAAAAGAGAGAATTTATAGTCTCTGACTATTAAAATATATGTAATTTTTATATATTTATCCTTCCGAGGCCATTTTTTATAAATTTTATTCCTCTAGGTTGGTATTCTTTATATAGATAGTGGCCCAATTACTACTTTCAACAAAATTCAATGGCGCTACTTTATCTTGGGTCACCCTGTATATATACACATCACGGTATCCTATATATATATATATATGTGGGCCAATGACTTCTTTTAACAAAACTCAGTGGGACTACTTTATCTTGGGTCACCCTGTATATATATATATATCAAGGTATTAATTATACCGTTCAACAGAAAATAAGATTTCATGCAGGAATTGCTCTAAATTTAATGAACTTCGCTTACGTTTTGTATTTTAAATTACATTTAATTAACGATAAACAGCAAAATTCAACTTAACTTCTATAATTTCTTGTAATTTTGGACTTGATGAAATATTTCAATAATTCAGCAATTTCAGGTATTAGAAATGCTTATTTACTCATAATTATAAATTATATTAGTGACCCTTCAAATATATATAATGAAACTATACTTCAGAAAAATATATATTTTCCAAAGAAATCTGATATAAATTACATTTTCATTAAATTAATACGTAAATAAAATAGAAAATATTTCTACGAAGTCAAAAACTTCAACAACCATAATGATCCACTTTGCCGACTTCT